>JANTPZ010142240.1:0-28272 GCA_025593235.1 Vachellia pachyceras
CTATTCCCAGGAGACAACTCAAGAAGAAGGGCCCAAAAACGAAGGAAGTTTAGATATTTGAGGAAAGACGTATTTTGTGTTTCCAAAGAAAAACTCGTCAAACAAAAAATGCTGAGTTACACTACAGCTTTACATCTTTTACTCTCTCGTTTTTTTAGGCCTTTTCTTTTTTCCTCTTTCTTTCTTCCTTTCTTTTTTCCCTCTTCATTTTGGACTCTCGGGAGCAGTTAATTTAATATAAATATTTCTGGAGGACATATTTACTTTGACGGTTAAACAAATCTAATGAAAATGCTCTCAATTTTCCATCATGGGCAATGTTGGCACATCATCGACGATTTAACGAAATGTTAAAATATAAATAAACAAATAAATAGTGCACTCAAAAAAATATAAATAAAAAGAATATGAAAAGTAAATAAAAACTATTAAGTCAATGTTTGACTTTAGTGATTTAGTCATTCTTTGGATTTGTTTACCCATAACGAAAAGGTGATCCATTGATTTTTTTTTTCCCGATAATTTTTGTAATGAAGAAATTATTTTTTGGTGAATTATCAAGGGTCTCTTAAGTTGTTTTGCACTTGAGATTTTATTTAGGCTTACAGTTTTCTCCTTCAAAAATTAAATTTGCGTTCTTCACTTTGAGGACTGAAGTACGTATCATTATAAATATCAATAATTATTTCATTCTTATATCCTATCTAAATAATATTCTATAAATAATAGAGTAAATTGATCTTTTCTTGTGTTTTGAAAGATATTGAAAATGAAAAATTATTTGTATGTTGATAATGATATTTATACAAGTCAATAACGATTTCAATTTTTATTCTTTGTGCCTGTTTGGCAATATGGTCAAACCATGATTTGGGTTCAAATCATGGTTTAAAAAAGAAAAAAGAGATAACCCTAATAGGTTAGATCAACTAGCTGAAGCTATTTTAGTTTAACCATAGATCTCAAGTTTAAAACGTGGGAATACAATACCTAAGAGTTAAAGGTGCCAACTTTAGTGGTTTATGCCTTGGTCCAAATTAATATGCGGTGGTTGATGTGTCTAAAGATACAGGAGGAGAAATACAGAAAACGAGTAGACAAACACCTTACCAAAATTAAAAATAACTTTTAACCCTCAAAACCATAGTTTTGTATGAGTAAGCAAACACTCGAATTCCCCAAAATAGCTTTTAATCCTTAAAATTATGGTTTGAAGGTAGGAACCATATTTTTCCAAAAGGCTATTCTTTACAGCTTTTTCAAAAGTTATTCTTCAAAATCTATTTTTTAAAACCACTTTGATGTAAACTGTGGTATAAACTATTCTTCACACATTTTGTATCACTTTCAAATCATAATTCATAAGAATCTCATAATACAGGCATTGGCCTTATACATGTTAATTATGATTTCAATTTTTGTTCTTTTGTATTGCTTTTAAATGATAATTTATAACAATTTAATAATGCAGGTGTTGGCCCTAAATCCTAATAGATGGGTTTTAGTGGCTTAAATTATTTTTGAGAGATAAATTTAAAAGTAATGTATTTTTAGGTGTGCTAAATTTATCATCTATATACTAAAAATTTAGGGATCAAACCATTACACTAAAATACAATGCTAATTATCTATTGACAGAGCGTAAATTTATAAGTCACATAATATTTAGGGAAAATTCTTTGTAAACCCAGTCAAAATGCACAAATTCTAATTTAGGCTTATACTTCTATCAAATTTCTAATAGGGTTATAGACAAATTTTTAATGTTATTAAAATACTATAATACCCCTTTGTTATTAAAAATGAAAATTAAAGATAGGTGTATGCCTATTTTTTAATTATAAATTCTCATAAACTTTTCAACTTTGACGACAAAATCTACATTTCTTTATATCATTGGGATCTTAACTTTTGACATTTAACAATATCAAGGGCATATTTCGATAAATTCCTTTTTAACTCTAACTTTTGAATTGCTATTTTGTTTTGAATTATTTTTTTGTAAAATTTTTGTTATGAAATGTTTATATAAGTATTTTGTTTTGAATGATTTTTGTATATTACTATTTTGCTTTGAATTTTTTTGCTATTTAGTTCTAAATTTTTACTATTTTCTTCTTTTTTATTAATTTTGTTATTTTTAATATGGAAGCAAAGAACAAAATATACAAATAATTTATTAATTATCATGTCGAAAAGGAATTGTCGTATGAGTCCGTATACTTTTAAAAAAATAATAATAAAAGGAAGGCATATATTAAGGAGAAAAGGCTTTGTCCAAAAAAACAAGAAAAAAAAGTGGTCTTACTAAAATGTGAGAGCAAAGAAATTGGGTAAAATAGCAAAATTCAAAATATCAAATAAAATGTATAGACTATATTAGGAAGGACAAAACTTATATCCAGTACTTGACATTCATGATGTCCAGTTAGCCAATAAACCGTTGCCATCTAATATTTTATAACACATAAGCACTTAACCCATGTAACCACCGTTACGGTTTCTTCATTCCTTTGCGTCAATTTCTTCCTCCATTGCAGTTTCAGATCTAACTCTCCTCCCATCAATGTCCATCAAAAACCTCCGCTGCCGTTAGCCCCCTCCACCGCAATTGACATTGGATCTTTCCTTCATCTCTCGCGCAACAAATTCCTTCATCTCTCTACGATTGCCATTACTAATTTTTTTGTTGAATATATAACTACCATTACTATTTACTCTTACAAACCTGTGAAATCAATGAAGGTTTGCAGCATGAGACATGGCAATACCACACCAGTTCGTGGTGTTTTCCGGTGCTGGTGGACATATCGATCATACATTTTCTTAAGCCAAGGGTGGTACTCAAGCAACATAAGCAGGACATAAGATTCCAAAGGGACGAAGGAAGAAGCAGTGATGGCCAAAGGCGGTGACAGGTCGGACATGGAAAGGAGGAGGCTGGCTTCCTAGGGTTTGGAGTTGAAGAAAGGCGAGAAGAGTTGGGATGATGAATAAAATCAAGGAATGACGAGAGGTGAAGTCATGATGAACCAGATTGAATATCATTAAGATTGGGATGGTTATGTGAACCTCATTGGCTTCGACATAGAACATTAGGCAGAAGAAAATTTAACGGTGGTTGCCTGGTTAAGTGCTGATGTGTTATAAATAATTAAATGGCAATGTTTGATTGGCTAACTGGACATTATGATGTCACATAAGTTTTGTCCTATTAGGAATTTGATAAAATTATAGATCTAAATTATGAATTTATGATTTTCATATTTTAACTAGATTTATTAAATCCAAGATTTTTGCCACCAACTAATATCTATACATATCTTAAAGCAGAGGCCACAGAGCGCCCTGCTTGACACGTGGCATTTTACATGCTTTCCCATAACTGTTTTCCATGAACACTTCTTGCAATTTCTTTTAAATTTAAATTTATACTTTTATTTTAAAATTTAAATAATTTTATCACTTCCACCACTTTTCCAACTAAGCTCCTATTTATATGGCATGTCCTCTTATCCCCTCAACTGTTTCTCATTATCATTTTCTTACAATTTATTTTGAATTTAAATTAATACGCATATTTAAAAACTTAAATAGTTTCCTATTTAAGTCCCAATCTATTTTAAAATTAATACTTATATTTATTAATTTATACATATTAATTTATTAAATTAATATTATATTTTAAAAACTAATCAATGAGCTAATAGTTTTTTGTTTAATACCATTTTCCCAACTAAGCTTATATTTAAATTAATACGTTTTGTAGGCATAGTTTACTCCCTCCTCTTCTTTTAAACATAGATCAAAGTAGGGAATTTAAATATATCCAATTTTATTTTCTCCTTGTATTTTCTATTTAAATACCAACATGTTTACCCCGTATTATATTGCAATTTATAACTAAAGGATAAAGGTCTCTCCTTTATACTGCCATGTTTATTCAAGTACCATATTTATACTTTCCCAACTAAGTTTCTATTTATATGGCATGTCTCTCTACTTCCCTTCAATTGTTCCCCATTATCAATTCTTGTAATTTTTTAAATTTAAATTTAAACTTATATTTTAAGATCTTAAATAGTTTCCCATAATGTTATATGTTCTATGAATTCCATCTCTTTCCTAACTACAACTCCTATTTATATTGCATGTCCTCATTAGTGGTTTAAACTTTTTGTTTTGTACGAATATTTCCAACGTTTTGTAGTCTTTGTTTAAAAAATAATTGAATGCTTTTAAAACTATGATACAATTGTACTTGATTTCACTTTTCCCATACATTATTATATATTAGTGTACAATTACTAAACTAATAAATCGATGAGACATATAGCTGCAAAATGTGTATATATTTGATTTTAAATATTTTTAATGAAAATTGTAGTTGGAGTATGTGTTTTTGAATTCATCCTATGTGGTTTCTATTATTTTCAAGGCACAAATAGTAAGTGTATAGTGGGGGAAATAAGTCAAAACAGCTCAAAAGCTATAATATAAACTGTGGACGTAGTAGAAATACTACAAATAATTACAGTGCTATGAACAACCATGTAAACTATAAAAATTTGGACGTATGATATGAGACGTACAACTATAAAAGTATTTATTTCATTTTCAATATTTTAAATAAAAATAGTTGTTGGTGTATGTGTTTTCAAATGCATAATAAGTGGTTTCAAATAGGTAGTAGGAAATTACCTTCTTCAAGACATGTTATGGAAGTTACTTTTTTCATATTAGGTAGTGGGTAGTTATTTGTATAATAGACCCTTTTCATCTTAGATGGTGGGTAATTATTTGGATAATGGATGTAGTGGGTGTCCTTGAATGGTGCAATTAGGAGGGAGTAAATTATTCACAACGTCTATAAATAGGTGATTTGCAGACACAGAATGAATATGATACCCACGTTGGGTTTTTGCAGGACACAAAATGATAGATGCATTCATCGATTTGGATTTTCATTCATTTATTCCTCTCAATTTTTGTCCATGAATTTTGATGATTTTTGGTAAGATTGCTATTTCATCTGGGTGTTGTGGTGTTATATGCTTACATTGGAGTTGTATTGACCCACACTTGTATATCCACAATATCAATTATAAACATAGTAGAAATAGTACAAATAATTATGCTTACACCGACAAGTATATCCACAATATGTATAAATATGTTGTTTGCAGGACACAATGTGAACATGCTATGCGCCTTGGTTTTTTGCTTTATATGGGAGTGCATGATTAAGTCATGAGAATCGGATTTAACCCTATTCGTGCTATCAACCCTAGCAGGCAAAATTAGAGGATAAAAGCTCGTGTTGTTTGAATGTGGATAATGCCCGATCAATATTCACATGAAGTGATTCAATTAATTGATATGCTGTTGTTGGATGATGTTGTAAGGAATAATTATTTACTTCATGCAATTTCTTATTTTTTAGTGTTGATTACTGCTTTGGTTTTTTAGGGTGGTAATATACATGCAACAATTAAAGGTGCATTTGTTCAACACCGTAAGAATCATTTCAGAGAAGGAACGACATATGTTATTTCATACTTTTGTGTTACTTGTCACTATCTCTTACAGGACAACAAGTCAACATTATAGGGTGAACTTTTTATTATCTACCTCAGTTCATTTTTCTTTGATGATTGAGGTATTCATCGATTTGGATTTTCATTCATTTCTTTTTCTCCTATTTTGTCCTCGAACTTTGATGACCATTTCTTAATTGGTTAGTTCACTATTCCAATTGGGTGCTTTAGTGTTGTATACTTGCATTTAATTTTTATTGGCTCGCACTTGTAAACCATTTACATATGTCATAGGATTATTTACTGTGGTCGGGGATCATGATGAGTGCATTGTGAGTGATCATCCTCAACACAGGGTTGGCATAGAGTTATGCGATGCTGAGTAAACTTCTAAAATGCATTTTTTCCATTAGGCATAATGTTATATACATGGATATTAAACTCGGACCGGACCGGCCGGGTCAAGCTGGAAACCGGTGACTCGGCCTGAAGTCCGGTCCGGTCCTTATTCTGCTTCGGGTTGGTTGTTAGGGTGTCGAGCGTTTTTTTTTTGTTTCAAAATGTTTACACCTTTCTGGAAAAGACCAAGGAAATAGCCTTCCCACAGTGAGGTTGTCAGAACACGCAGCGCTGGCCCCACGCTCCATCCACTGTTGCCTTTGCGCTTCCAAATTTTGTCTATATCAAGCCTAGATAAGTGGTATAAGTTGGCGATGTGGGACTTGGCAACTTGCAGTTCTCCAATCTCCCATTTTTCTCTTTGAAATGCAAAGTACGTTGTTGGGTTGGGCTGGGCTGAGCTGAGCTTTTGAAATACAAAATGAGTCTATATCAAGCCTAGATAACTATCATGAGCAAATGATTTATTTTTTAAACATTGATTGTGTTCATGTATGATGATATTTATTTTTTAATTTTTTATTTATCACCGGTCTGACCCCCGGTTTGACTCCGGTCTGACCCACTGACCCTTAACCCATTCTCTTGTCCCGTCTGATCACCGGTCCGGGTTTGATAACCTTGGTTATATATGATATGTTAACCTATTTCATTTTCTATGTTATGTTTATGTGTTCTTTACTCGTGTGTCTTTTAGAACGGTTAATCGTATGCTTCTAGAGGTGGAACATTTTCTCATGAAGTATGCCTACATATTCTATTTGCGAAGTTAGACGCATTTTATGATTGGTCTTGCAAATGTAATCTTGAGAATCATTTAGGTTGAAAGCTATTAAAATTGCAATAGACTAATTGCCATCGCATATTCCTCCCAACCAACTCTGTCTATTGTTGAGGTGTTCCTGATGATGGATGATTGGAGGAGGATAGCAGACCTTCGTTCTAGACCTGTAGTGTGTTTGTGAGTGCATTCTAAGTAGGTGTCTTCAACATAGGGTTGTATTTTGTTTGAAATTTTTCATTTCAATTTAAAATTTAAATAATAGACTCACTTTACTGCATAAAAAGTAGGAGAATATAAAGTCTTTTAAATGATTTATTTTATCCTTCTAACAACCCCGTTCATGTTTCATAAAATAAATTCTCTAAAAAAATTATTTTATAATCTACTTTATTCAATTCATGTTACATGAAATATTAATATTTAGAAATTTAATTTGTAATCAATTTACGATTAGATAATATAATGTTATTTTTTTCAACTGAGTAATGACTGATATTATATTATTTTTTATTATTTGGACAATTTCATCCTTTCATAGTTATAAATATATAATGTAACTTTATGTTTCCAACACTACTTATAATAAATTATTAAAATAATTTTTAGTTGAAGTTGAAAAAAAAGAAATTTTATGCAAGTAGTGGAGGTAGTGGGAAGTTATATTCATCATGGAAGAAATAGTAGAGAGTTACATTCTTCATATAAGTAATAGGGAGTTACATTTTTTATTATATGTAGTGGGAAGTTATATGTAATAAAACCCATATACACTCCATGTGTCAAGTAAGGGCATCTTTTGGTCTCTACTTTATATTTTAAGCATGTATTTAAAATAAGAAATATTTGCTCTATATGATATATTTTGAATAAGTTCATTATTAATTTTATATAATAAGTCAATATATAAATAATACAATTTATTTAAAAATGCAAGTAGTATAGGGGTCATATGTTTGCTTTCTCACTCAGTAAAACAAATTCCTAATATTTTTAACCACATATTCATAACTAAAAATATAAATATTTGTCATATATTGTATGTTTTGAATACATTCATAATTAATTTAATATAAAAATAAAAATCAATAAATCAAACGGGTCGCAAGCAAGTATTATAAGGGATGAACAATTGTTGAACTTTTAAACTAAATATTTAAAATTGAAAAGTTTTGAATATTTTGTAATAAAAAATTTGAATATTCTTAAAATAAGAAATATTTTTCATATAATATGTTTTCATGCATTCATATGTAATTAATTTAATTTAAGACATCAATATAAAAATAAAATTGATTACAATACTATATATAGATAATGTTATTTATTAAGTATAAAATGTAAATCACATGGGTCCTAAGCAAGCATTACGAGAATACATTTATTTTTTAAATTAAAACAATTCCCAAACTTTTTAAGCATAAATCTATAATTTAAAAAACTGCCAAAATTCTTAAATAAAATTCCTTTTAATGGACATAACTCAAAAAAATTCACTTCGATCATAATGGATCATAGCATGTGTAACTTTCACTGAATTTGTTGGAGATACAAATAGTGATAACCTTTTTAACTTTTATATATTTTTATGTAACATTAATTGAACAATTTAGATGATATTGTAGTTTGTAACTTTATATATTTTGTAGCTTCCACCCATATTATCCACTTTGCTTACCTATATTAGATGAGGTCTTCATGTATGGTGAGTTCTATATTGTATCATAATTATTTAAAATAAAAATATCAAATATAATAGTATGTATCTTACAAATAAAATACCCAATATTATCATCAAAAATATTTTATATGATCAAATGTAATAAAATAAGGATTGCATTTTTAAAAAAACTATCATATTATAATTCCTCACTTTTACTAATAGTTACAATATTATCCATTCATCCCGTGCATGGTACGGGCAATATACTAGTTTATCATTTAAACAAAAAATTTATAATAGACTGTCACTGTGCATATTTATTGGAAGCAAGCTCGTGAATATATTTTCTTTTTATTTTGCCAGATTCGTGAATATAATTTCTTGTAGAAAAGGAAAACGCCATCTTGGGACAAGAGAGATTACTTTTGCTTTAAATGGTATAAAAATACTTTTAGATAAATTAAAATAAATTTGTGGGATAATTTATATATTTTCAGGGAAAAATAACGTTGGATGTGCGTTCGAATTTACTAATAGGTTATCACAAGCAAGCAAACCCTGTTAGGGCAATTCCCTTCCTCTTTGTCCAGCATCTCTGTTTCTGTTTCCATGTCGTCAAGAACTTAATTGACTGACCAAACTAAACCGATTATAACCGGACAGACGAAGATCTCAACTCTCAAGTCCTGCTTTCCTTAGCAATGGTAGTGGTCTTACTCTCGGTATGCGCCTTCAGAATTCTTCCCACTCTGCTTTCACTGACACATTTAGGTCTGCTCTCATGTTACAGGATTACCTAAAATCCGCGGTTCCTTCCCAAATTATGTCCGAAAGAGGATACAATTTGGTTGTTATAAACCCAGGTATGAAAACTCCTTCCTCTCACAAAACCCATGTGCCTTGTTGGCTCTTCATTGTTATATTCCAGCTAACTCAGGAGTATAGGAGCCTAACATAAACCCCATATGGCCATTCATCTCCAGCTGCGTAATTTTGCACTCTTGTTGATATTTAGGTTCCGCAAATATCAGAATTGGCCTTGCTTCACAGGATACTCCTTTTAATATTCCTCATTGCATTGCTCGCCATACTAAGCAAGTTCCTAAGAGGAATGTTATAGATCAGGTTTTGTGATCATTTGAAAATGCGTGGTTAGTTAAATAATTTTGTTTTGTCAATGAAATTTTTAACTTAAGTTATTCTCTGTTTCTTTTTATGCCTTTAGATGCTTAATAATCAAATCACCACTGCACAGCACATGGAACGGGAGAAGGCTTATGATGTTGTAAGTGATAATACATTTTGATGTTGTAATTTTCATATTATTTCTGTTTACCAATGTTGATCTTTTGTTTGTTCTCGTGGCTTTTTTCACTTTAAAAAAAAAATCAAGATTGCTTCACTGTTGAAGATACCGTTTCTGGATGAAGAGGTGCCTAGTAACACTTATTCTCGCAAGGTAAATGTAATGTCTTGCTCATTGATATTTCAAATGAAGAAAAGTCCAATCTTTCATTTGATATGCATTTGTTGTTTCTTTCGTTTCTGTATTATTCATGAGGTCAAACCGTTTTCAAGTTGTGTAATGGATTATTTAATTCCTTCAAGACATTGAATGCCAGGTAGTGATGTTACCTGTGGCAAACTTTTGTGCTTTGCTGGATTGAACAATTTGGACACATGATGACTGATAGACTGCAGAGAGTAGACATATAGACTATCAATGTATTAGTCAATAGAGCCATTGTATATTCCTATTTCTACATAAAATAACCAATGAGCATGCTATGGTGTACTCTTGTTATTCAATAATTGTCATGTTTTACTTGTAATAACACAAGTGTGAGTCTTCAGATATGTTCAATGCATGTTGTCTGGGTGTCATGCCTGGAGGTCAATAGGCAGTCAGGCACAAATGCCATTTTAGGGTTTCATTATGAATTGCCACAATGAATGAGCATCACCTGACTATTGAAACTGGGAAATCAAATATGAAGAGGCAAAAGAACAGTTATATATATTGCCAGAGGATTTGGCACTAGATCAGTTTTGGGGATCCAATTGCTCTAGCAGATAGATAACCTATTTAACTACTAAGGAATTCTATAAAATTCATGACAGACTTGGAGATCTGTGATATAAGAAGATACTTAGTTATGTTTAGCTTTATCTGTCATGACAAATGCTCGAATTCTGATGTGGCCTCAGCCACAATTATACATTCACCTAGGTGCACGCAGGCTTGCTTGTGTGTTATTGGCTAACATATGTGTATTGAAGTTTATTCTGTTCTTTTTCCAGCTTTCTTTGTAGATTTTTCTATTTAGAATCCATGACTAGAAGGGACCTAAAGTGTTTTTGGTTTTGTTTTATTAACTGTTAAATTAGCATTAACATATGAATCTGAATGTATCTAATGTCCAGATGGGACGAGTTGATGGACATAATTCACAAAGTAGAGGGAAGGATTTAACCTTAAGTTGGACTAATGTCTATGAAGGGGCCTCTAGTTCGGTGTCTGAATTAGGTAAAAGGAAATGATTTTTTTTCCATTATGTCGTACATCTGTTTGAAATTCATTTTTATTTTTCTTTTCTCATGCATATTTTATGCTCTCTGGCATTCAATTTATTTAATGGCCATTATACGAGTACCTACTATGAGCTGGCAGCAATGTTTGGAAATATCATTCATGCTGGAGCAGTTGCATTGCATGCCTTATCAAGTATTATAATTGCTGTGTGAAAAGACAGGAGCCATTTGGAGAAAATCCTTTCTTCTATAGCTGGTTATATTTTATTGAAATGCTAAAGTTTGCTTTCTTTTGTTTATTTTTTCCTTTGGTTATATTTTAGTTGTTGTTTCTAGATGACAATTACTTACGTGGTTAAATATTTAACATAGATCTTTCAACATTATTTCTTTTGGAAATATATATATATTCTGAAATCATCGCGTGGTGTTTTAGTTGAAAAGTATGTTGATTTTATCTCTTTATATGTAAGAATTAAGAAATGAATTAAAAAATTTAATGGACCTGTGACCTCATTGATTTGAAAATAGTTTTTTACTTTTTTTTAGCTCTTTGTGATGCTCTATTTTTATTTCTAATCGTTTCTGGTTTAGGAATTACGGTTGGCAATAAGATTTCATCTGAAAATCTGTATAAGAGCATCTTGAAGTCCCACATTTAATGTTTATTTTTAAGTGATATCAATTAGCATGTGTAATGCTTACAGACTTACAATTGCAGAGACTTCAATAAATAAAGACGATGCTAGTGAACCATTGGACATAAAAGAAGGTATAAATTCAATGGAACCTGATGCAAACAAACCAAAATACAGAGATTTCATTTGTGGTGAGGAAGCATTAAGGATATCTCCTGCTGAGCCGTATTGTTTATGTCGTCCAATCCGCAGAGGGCACTTGAATATCTCGCAACATTATCCAATGCAGCAGGTATATCTCACTAATGAATGAAATGATAATCAATGGAAGTCACTTATATCATATCCTGACATTGCGGTTAACAGATGAGGAAAAAGAAAATGTACAAGTTTCATGAAATTGTCAATGTCAAGTGGACCGTCATAGCAGACTGTTATGTTTAAGACAGTTAATTTTGCATGATATTAAATTAATAATAGTGCTTTCGGATGCAACATAGCATTATTAATTTTCTCAAATATGAAGTTTGGAAGACCATATTTTCTGCCTGCCAATTCATGCAAAGTTTACGGTTAACATTTGACTTGGAGTTTCTGATTTGTGATATGCTTTGATGTAACATTATAAACTGGCTTCATTATGATAGTGAAACCAAAGGAGAATAGGAGAGGAATTTATTTTATCTTTTGGCTCCAACTTGGATATGGTACAGGTACTTGAGGACCTGCAAGCTATTTGGGACTGGATTCTCATAGAGAGCTTGCATATTCCTCGCAATGAGAGAAACATGTACGCTGCTGTTCTTGTGGTGCCAGAAACATTTGATAATCGTGGTATATAGATCTTGTAGTCAAATTTTTTAACTGTAGAATGTTTCATCTTTTCTTATCAGACATGTTACATTTAATTTAAATTTTATGGAAACTAAAGTAGAATGGAATAACTTGTCCCCCCATTTAATAATATGGGCTATCATATGGGGTGCAGAAATGGGTTTGTTCTTCCACCTTAATAGCTAACTTTTGGGAGAGAATTCCCATTTCACTTGAGTGCCCATCAAATGAAATCAAACTTGGTGGTGGGCAGCTTCATTAAGTCGAGGATTTTGATCAACAAGCAAGACAGCGACAAGTGAAATACTGCCAATGTCCGCTTTCCGGAGTCAGTGGCATCATCTTGCATTTTACATTTAACACATTTATTTATATCATTCAAGTAATGTTTCCCTTCATGGGTTATGAGAAAATTCTACATTGCATCAATAAGATAATAGTTCAGTAAATTCAGATACTTTAGGATCCCATCTGATTGGAAAAGGAAGATAGCGATTAGAATGTTTAAGGGATAATGACATCTCTTTCCCCCTTAAATCTGAATCTCACTGTTCTCTTAGAAGTAATATCTCCATGCTTCTACTGTATTTATTTTGTCCTTTGGTTGTTGTCTTGTCGCAAGCAGAAATAAAGGAAATACTATCTATAGTGCTGAAAGACCTTGGGTTTGGCTTAGCGGTAGTACACCAGGTATGGCTTTTTTATCGTAATGTTATAATTACATGTTGAATGCGGTACCAAATTACTACTATGTTGATCGTGATCATCAGTTATCATTGTGATTACTATTTCATTAACTTGTTTCCTTGTGTTGTGATCAGATATCCCTAATCCTTTCTGATAGTTATGTTTCGAATGCAATTCATGTAATATAAATTTGAAAAGCTGCAGACTGACGTTTGGTGCATCAGCCTCTTAACTTACATTTTAATAAATGCACTATTATGGGTTCTGCATGAATTTCTAGTTGATAGTGAAATTATGTCTTTTGAAATAAAACGGATTCGTTCAGTTGGAATGTCTGCTTATATTTTCTTAAATTAACATTTAGTCAATCTTCCAATGGTCTCCTTTTTCCTTGAGTGGCCACAGTTGAAGGGGTGCTACAGTATACTAAGTGAATAACTAATATTTGTCAGTTACCTATTTTTCAAATATGCTTCAGTCTTGTTATAACCAATTTTCTTTTGGCAAAATTCTGGAATGTCTTGAACCACATTTTTAAACCATGAGCCTTCATACAGATCTAATGATTAGGTTTTCTGGCTTTATGATACATACATTCTGATAAATATTTTCCATATGAATTTATATATCAAGTATCCTCATGCATTTAAATACTTGGATGAGGTTTGTGATTGGTATCATAATTTCCTTCTTGAATTGTCTTTAAGTACATAGTTTGCCACTAGTTTCTGACCGTGACGTGAAATGGGTTGACCAGGAAGGTCTTGCTGCAGTTTTTGGAAATGGATTATCGACTGCATGTGTTGTGAACATTGGTGCTCAGGTGACATCAGTAATATGCATAGAGGTAAGTGTAATATATTTGTCTTTTTTATCTTTTCCTTTTCACAACACAACTTGTTTGGCCTCATGCAATAAAAAAAGATCGTACACTTTGGAACAAATACCCTTAGTGATAGGGACTTTGTATAGGCAAAGTTCCACATCGGGTAGTATGGATTGTTTAAAGCCCTTGGCTCTCCCTCTCCGGTAGCTAGCTTTTGAGGTAGGTTTCTTCAAGTTGCTTTGGTACTTATCAATGGTATCAGAGCCAGTGGTCGACGCAACGGAAAGGGTTACCTATGGAAGGGTTGATTGTAAGAAGGTAAGCAAAGAGCCGTAGAGTAGAGCTACCAAGATGTTGGCTTCCCGGGGAGGGTGTATTGATGGGGACTTTGTATAGGCAAAGTTCCATATTGGGTAGTATAGACTGCTTGATGTGAGGTACTTAAGCCCTTGGCTCTCCCTCCCCAATAGCTAGCTTTTCGGACAGGGTTCTCCTAGTTGATTGGGTACCTATCACTCAGTCTTGGGAAGCACTAGAATTATTTGATATAAAACATTATTCAATTGGTATTATTTGCCATGGCAGCTGCTACAATTAATTTCTATTATATATGGTTATTTTAGCTAGAAAGGTGTTCTACACTTCAAAAATGTGCATTCTAAGCCCTCGCCTGTGGGAGGGATGCGATGTTCCTAGATCAGGTAGGATCATAAGATCCTATTTTTCTTTTATCTCAATCCTGGTCAGTTTCAAAATCCTCAAGCTGTGTCATATTATTTATTACTTTAATATGTACAATAGTTGCATACTTTTCTGAATAATATTTTTCATTCTTGAAGATATTTAACTTTTTCTCATAATTTTGTGTGATTCACTTCCAACGATTTTTTTAAGCTCTAGCATATGCCAACAATTAATCATTTAGTTAACTTCTCTCCGTGTTTGTCAGTAGTTCTAACTCCATTTTGATATAGAAGAACTAGATGATGACTAATTCTGGGAAATTAATGTTTCTTCTCAACTCACCCTCCTTTATTTTTGGTTCAGGATGGAGGTGCTCTACCTGTAACTGGGAAAACTTTACCTTTTGGAGGCGAGGTATGAAGCCTGGTTTAATACTTCTACTCATTTCTGAAGCATGGTTTAATACTTGTACCCTTAACTGGGAAGACTTTACCTTACAGTCTGTGTTCCGAGTTTTGTTTTCTTTGCTACTATTTCAATATATTTCTCTTGATTTGTTCAAATACTAACTTCATGTTTCCAGGATATATCGAGGTGCTTTCTATGGACCCAAAGACATCACCAGAATTGGCCACAAATTCGCACAGATATTTTGACTAAACCTATAGATATGTTAACGTTAAACCGACTGAAAGAGACATATTGTGAAATCAAAGTGAGTTTGGCTACTTTAATCTCATTTAGCTGATATACTGCTTATGACTACGAGACTGGTTTGATATTGAAGTCTCATGACTGTAGAAATATCACATATGAGATGATGTCGCTTCTCTAAACTTGGACTTACTTCCAAACCTGGATTCCTTTTCTTTTCTACAGGAGGGGGATCTAGATGCTATTGCAGTGGTTCATTCATATGAGGATGGAACACCACCTGGGTCTCACAAGACAAGGCTCACTGCTCTTAATGTATGTCCCTTTTATTGATTTTTCATTTTGCCTTTGGACAATGCTGTGCTGAGACTGTGCTGATTGTTTTGCAAGGTTCCTCCTATGGGGTTGTTCTATCCAATGCTTTTGGTTCCTGATGTGTATCCTCCCCCACCCCGTTCATGGTTAGTACTTTACTTTAGTACTTTTTTCTTCGTGAATTGAGCAAATTTGTGAACAACTATGTATTTAAGCAACTATAGTGGTTTGGCATGTTAGGTTTCATGACTACGAGGATATGTTAGAAGATCCATGGCACATTGATTTTCCTCGAAGACCTGATATGTCAGATACTTTCTATCCCAATGTTAATGTTGGACTACCCATGTGGGATAGCTATCCGGTCTTTTCAGCTAAGCCAAAGAAAGAAGAAAAAATTGGTCTGGCAGAGGCTATTACAAACAGTATTCTATCAGCTGGTAATTTTTTTTCTCAATTTTCTTTTGTTTTATTTGCTGATATTTAAAGTCTCATTATACTCTTTGGTGTTGTATTCACAGGTCGAATAGACCTCCAAAGAAAACTATTTTGTAGCATTCAATTGGTAAGTTTCATACATTGGGCATGGTGTGTTAATGTGAATATTACATTTTGATCCGAAGCAATTGACTCATTTATCTGGTATAGACGGGTGGAGTTGCTTTGACAAGTGATCTGATTCCTGCAGTGGAGGAAAGGTTTGTTTTGATTTTGTTTTCTGCAAAATCAATTTGGTAACGATTAGCTGAGCGGCTAAGAATTATCTCCTTTGGCAGTTCATTTTGATGTTTTAAGTTAAACAATGAAGCATATTGTTCATGAACAGAGGAGGAAAGCATCATGTAAGCGGGAAAATGCTATGGGATAAGTAGTCCCATCTCCCATGTATTGAACCCAAAGTAAAAATTTCTATTACAGTGTTAGTATTAATGCAAGTTTAGGAATAATTAATGTCTGCATTATTGAGAAAATCGACAAACCGATAATTCTCTATTATTCACAATCAGTATTATGAGTACATTAATTAATAGAGGAGAAAATACCTAGTTGTAATCTTCCAGATTCTGGTTGATAACATAGGAGCAAATAATACAGAAAATAAATGGCAATCAAAGCAAATAATGTTTTAAATCCCATGATATCAATGAATGAATAAGATCAGAGAAAAGCAAGGTAGTGCTGCCGATAATAAATGGGCTCAGTGGACCAAGGATCACCTTCACCTATAGAGATTCTAGAATTATTTAACCAAGCTTTAAGGGAGATTGGTTTAATTCACTTTATATGTTATTCTATGGTGTTTAGTTGATGGACAAGTGTCTCAACCTTCCTGTGACAGGGTTTTACATGCCATTCCTCCAAATGAAGCAATCGATACTGTGGAGGTTAGCTTTCTCATTGCAATTTCAATGTTATGGAACTAATTATTTGTTTTTAAATGATATATAGACACACAAATCGAAGCAAATAAAACGTAGAATAAATTATTAACATACCATGATTCAACATATCATAGATGAGTCTTGATCACTTTACACAATGTCTTTTTCATCTGCTTAGGTTTTACAATCAAGAACAAATCCTTTATTCTCAGCATGGAAAGGCGGGGCGGTATGTTATATTTTGCACTTATCCCTTTCATGATTTGCTTCTTTTGTTAAGCATGAAGATGAATCTGTTAATTAAGCACTACTAGAAGTCATAAAACATGAGCTTAGGCATATTGAGGGGAAGGATTTGGGCCCATTTGACTCCTGATTATATCTCATAAAGGTAATGTCTTTGCAGATTCTTGGAGTACTAGATTACAGCAAGGATGGTTGGCTTCGTAGGGAGGACTGGATAAACAATGGAGTTGACCCGGAGTTTGTCAGAAAATACAAGGATTCTTATTATCTTCAAGCTCAAGCCATGTGTTACATGAATTCTTGAGAGGCTAGTCATCGATGAATGATATATATATATATATATAATAGCAGCAGCAAGAAAGAAGCCATAAGCGAAGACTCAATGATGGGAATCGACTGCTTGAGTACTTGTTACTCTGTCAGTTCAAAAAAAGTACTTGTTACTTTGTTCTCCTGGCATTCTTCTCTTCGTCTGCTGGTCCTTTTAAAACGAGTATTATTTAGGTTTTGCCACATCTAGATAGAGATATGTCCTAAGATCTGCGAAAAGGCCAGAAGAAGCTGAGGTTTTCTAAAGATGAACACTTTTGATCAACGAAATCAACCGAAAAAATCACTTACGTGTCTTCTAACATCACGTTTCAGATCATGTTCATGTGATTAAGCTATAAGGCCATTGGAAGACTGTATCAACAAGCTAGACAGAGGAAGTGAATTGTGGAGGTTAACAAATGTCTGAATTTGGGTCCATTGTTTGACCAGAAAGCGTTTCTCGCGGGATTGTAACCTTTTACCCAACTTCACCTGAAAGGATTTTGGTTAGCCGCCTCGGTCAAACGTTAATTATTTTCTCACGTTATTTCGTGGGACTTGTCTCTAATCCTCTCTTTCTGTTACGTTTGGGTAAAAGGAACAGAAAGAAGCATTTTTTTCCTCATTCGGTTCTATCACATGTTCAATTTTGATTGAACAAAACAGGCACCTTTTGTTTTTTTTGTGGGGATGTCATTGAATAAAATTAACGGTGTCAAGAGAAAATGGTTAAAAGTTTTTTTTTTAAAATTTAAGGGACAAAGTAGAAACTATCAAATGTATAATTTAACCTATTTTTTATCATTTTATTTTTCCCTAAAATTATAATAATACATAAAGTAATATATATGTATGAATATGCATTATTTAATGAAATTCATGTTTTTAAGTCATTTTTCATAAAAACTTACTTTTTAAGCATTCATCCAAACAAATTTCCTTTTCACAGAAAGCTAATTCCTCCACCTCTTATCCAAACATGAATCATAACACATAATCTAACTTCTACAAATTCTTTTTTTAAAAATCATTACATCTAAAAGTTGCTTATGGCACCGCTTATCCAAACAGGCCTATTAAAGTTGTGGTTGAATTGAAAGCCTAGTAGTAAGAAAGCAGGGAGGAGGATGTGTGTGGTTAGGATTAGGTTTGGAACGAAGGTAGGATAGATAACATAGAATACAATCCAACAAGGGAAAGGGATGGTGGTGGTGGCTGTTTGTGTTTGCATAGTTTATGTTTATTTATTTGTATTCTGAAATTAAAATATTATTATTAATGTCAAAAAAGGAATCAAAGGACACGCCACCCCACACGCATCCTTTTCCCCAGAATTTTGTGCCTATCTTTGACTGCCCTTCTCTTTTCCTTTCCTTCATTCTCCTTCCACTCCACTCCACTCCAACCCCTTTCCTTTTCCCTCACTCTTCCCTCTTTACTCGGCTCAACCTCCCTTCAGCTCAGCTCTCATACCCCCCCAAAATATATTACTTTAATTTATTTATTTTACAAAACACTTCCAGCATATTTTTTAGTATATACCCTTTAACTCTGTATTTAATTATAATATTTAATAGTATTTCCATTTTACCTCCATTTATCATAAAAAATGAGTAAGAACTGAGAAGTCCAAGGACAATAAATTAAGGGTAAAATTGCATGTTCACATAATAAATTTAATCATGTAACTTATATTAAGAATAAAAAATGATTAGAAGATTTAAAGTCACTAGTTGAATGAAGTGGCTTCAAGATAAACAAAAAAAACAAAACACATTACCTTCTTCGAATCAAAATGGCAGAATGTTATGAAAAAAGGTTTTTGGAAGAGTTATTTATGATTGAGCCTAACAATATAATGATCAGACCCAATTATACAAATATGCAATCATGTGAAAATGTTGTTAATAGGTTTTTAAATAATGACATAAAAGTTGAAAAGTGGGATAGTTTGCATTTAACAAATAATAGTTTGTGATAAAACGGGATAATAATAGTATTTACTATATATATATATATTTGAAATGGGTTAGTGAAAGACGAAATGGTCAGAAAAGGAGGATGAAGGGAATATGAATAGAGATGAGTCAGCAACACGTTGCGGGGGGCTACCGAGCCGAGCCGAGCCGAGCTGTTGGCCAGCCAAGCCCAGCCATCTTTGACCCTTACCTTCCGGACGTGTGCGCACCTTTCCTGTCCCTTTATATATTCAATCTCTAACCAACCTGTCCCCTCCCACCCTCACTCGCTCTTCTCCCCATATCCCTCTCTGTTTTGCCCTATCTTCGTTCCACCTTAACCGGAATTTCTCCGTTTTCTTCCATCCATTTCTTCGCCATCCTACATGGCTGATTCGCAGAGGCATCAGCACGGAGGCGCCGCCCAAGGCCGGAAGCAGCAGCAGCTGAGCCGCTTGCAAATGCGGGCTCCGTCTTCTTTACAGGTAAATCGATCGTGCGATTGGAACGTGGCGATCCCCCTATTGTCTCCACTCGCTTCGTCGCCCCCTCCGGTAAAACTCGGCGCGCCTTCGATGGAGAGGGAAGAGGCCTGGCAGCAGCAACGCCAACAAGGGGCGGAGCCGGAGAAGGTGGTGTCTAAGAAGTGGCAGCATCCGGCGGCTCCGTTCTGTTACGAGCCATCTTCGGTGGCGCCTCCTTTCTTCCGGTGTGTGTAGATATTAGTTTATAACGGTTTTAGGATGATCGATCGGAAGCTTGAGAACTGAACAGAAGAAGATCTAAGGGCGTTGTGTCATGTGAAGCTTACCATATGAAGTCGGAATTAATTACTATTTGTAATTGTAGGATATGGACTCTTATTTTTTTCACCTGGGTTTTCCTCCCATCTCTAACAAGTTAGAATTTCCCCGTTTCAACCACCATCATGTACGGCCTCTGTTTGGATAGCTCGTTGGAAAAACGGATACAGATTTCGAGATAGTTTATGTGAGTGAAAAAATGTCTCGGTAAGAACACCGTTGTACCAGCGGGCTTACCAAAGGGAGCTGTAGATTACCTCCATTGATTAGAGGTCGATTAAATTTCAAACTGTGTGTACAGCATAATTCTTTGATTAACGTCCTTTAATCAAATTTCCATGGAAGTCATATTTTGCCTAGAATCGATCAGAGTTTATGATTAATAATAAGTACGGGTGTTGTTTACTGGAACACGTTTGTGCTGTGAATCAATCTATCTTTTTGGATTGTGCAATCATTAACTAATCATTTGTAGTAGAGCACAAATCATGAATTGCAAATAAATATAGAGATATGGATACGCAAAATGGAAGTGGTGGGAGGTGAGTGTGATATTCCCTTTTTTCTGCTTTACGAGTCAAAGCCGTCAAAGGGAAGCCTCGTGGCTGCACATTATCAATATTCTAAGACCCATCAACTTACTTGGTGGAGCACACAGAGTTTGATGAGGTGATTAGATCCGACTGTAATTCTGGATCACAAGCTGCAAACTCTTAAATTAGATTGAAAAGGCACACATACGTCGTAAATCATCCCCTTGTCCTTTCCTTCTATTATCCATCATCCATTCATACCGTGTTTGTTTGGGAACACCGTTTCCTAAACGGTACATACATTTCAATATAAAACCATCTCGAAATCTGTAAAAATTATCTTAAAATTCATTAAAATCATATCGAAATTCATAAAACCATCTTGAAATCTACAAAATACTTTAGAATTTATAAACTCATTTCTCTCAACGGACTTCCCAAACATTCGTTCCCGGGGTGACTCTTGCTTCAACTTTCATTAACCATCATGCTCCCATTCCCAGTTATTCTATTTGTAGATATCGTGTGTGTTTGGGAAGTGATTCGCAATCATGTTGTACGTAAATCGAAATAAAACTCATCTCACGTATTTACCTTGAAATCCGTAAAATCATTCTCCCAATGGATTCGTAAACACGCAAATCACTGTTATCAAAATGGATATACGAACATGTATAGTCTATCCCTCCACTAATCAATTTAATGCAAGAGTTGTCCCCCAAGCATATACATAGGCCTCCTCTTATGGGAATTAATCGTGTTTAAGGTACTGTCGAACACTAGATATATATACGTACACATCTTAACAGAAATTCATACATTAATTCACTTTGACTTCTTCTATTAGACGGAATATTTGATAATGGAATGTCATTAGAGTTTGAATGTGGATCAAGGCAAGATCAAATAATCCCAAGCCATGCGTGGTGGACTCTAGCGAGGTGTTTATGCGAAAATCATACGTTGTAAATCCCCTTGTCCTTTCCTCATATCACCCATCATCCATTCATACAGAGGTGACTCTTGCTTCAACTTTCAATAAGCATCATGCTCCCATTCCCAGACATTTCTGTTTGTAGATATCACCGTTATGAAAATGGATCATATTTAATTAAGGCATTATCGAATACTAGATATATGCATACCTCTCAATAAAAATTCAAACATTAATTCGCATTGACCCCTTGGTATTTGATAATGGAATGTCATTAGAGTTTGTATGTGGAGCAAGGCACGATCAAATAATGGCAAGCCATGCGTGGTGGACTTTGGCGAGGTGTTTACGTTGAAAATAAAAGGCCATTCAACCTTCACACGCGCAACAATTTGACCCTTTACTTTTTTTTAATTGTTTAATACGTAGACGTTGTGGCATTCATCAATAATATATTTTACTCCCTAATCTTAAGGGGACTCTTCAATTTGTTATTGTTAATTATTGAAAGTTGACTAAAGCTAGACCCGAAATTTCCAGTCTCGTACGATGCAACAACATGCTTACGCCTCCATTACCTAACTCTAAGCGTGCTTATTTGAATCTCTCTATGCCACTGTCGACACAAGTTTCTTTTATTAAAAAAATGATAAATTAAACTGGGTCTATTTTCTCCGTATGATAAGAGTTTTTTTAAACAAAATATACACTTATTTTGAACATTTAAACAATTGAATTGGAAATTATTGAACTTTGAATAAAAAATATGAAAGATATGTCAGCTCTAAGGAAATATACACTTATTTTGAACATTTAAACAATCTCATCACTCTTGTCCTTATTATAAGTCACATGTTAAGGAAATTTTTTGTCATATATATAAGTCACATGTGGGGTATTTAGTTACCGTTTTTCAATTCTAGTATTGTTTAATTCTTGTTGGAAGGAGAGAAAAAATGTAAAGATATAAATGGTTCGTTTGGAAACGCGGTAGAGAAGTCCTTTTACGCAAGTCGAGGTAAATATGTGGAGGGTATTATCTCGTTTTGCGGAAAAACACTGTTGAACGTGCTTTTAGGCTTACTTAACTCTTTACCAAACAAGATACATAGAGAGAGGCTTTTAAAGAAGGTAGGTTCAGAATTTTTTTCCGGCTTTTTTTAATGCATTCATCTGTATCATGGTACGTGAGAATGCCTTATAAATGACTTGTAATTAAGATGGGAGTGGTATTGATTTTCCCTCGCATTCACGTTCCTCATTAAACATATATACATGAAAAAACATTTTAATACGCAATGAAAATATCCGAATGTCTTATAAAATAGATCAGAATAATACATTTTAGAAGACGTCACGGGGAATATATTTCATAATTGCGTTGTGGAGAGAGATAATTGGGAGGATATTCGACTGTGTAGAATTCAAAGATTAAAAATTGAGTGAGGAGATAGAAAATGCAAGGACCCGTCCAGAACGTACAAAGGATGTGTATGGCATATCCCAAAGGGAAGAAGCAGAGCCCCGGGGGTATTTGAAAAAGCTTCTCAACACTCCAAAAACACGTTCAACAGTGTTTTTCCGTAAAACGAGATAATTTTCTTCATACATTTACCTCGTAAATCGTAAAAGTACTTCTTCACCACTTTATCAAACGGATCCAATATTTTACAGATTCATAATCTCAAATGCTCCAAAGCATCTCATGCTCCTTCCTTCAATTATTATCCCCTTAATATTTACTTCTCTTTGTTGCTTCCCCCAGTTGTACACTGATCTATTTCTGACTCATCTCAGTTTCCCTCTTTTCCTTGAATGGGTCTTTAAGGGCCTATTCTTGGTGTTTTGTCTAACTCACTGTATTCGGGGTTCAGAACCAAGTCAACCCTAACTTTTAAAACCATGATTGGCCCATTTCGTGACATTGTTAGCTTAACGACTGAGATACGTGAGACCCAAAAACCAATAAAGGGTTAATCTCTTACAATATAATGAATCAATATTTAAATTTTTATTAGAAGATATATTTACATTCAATATCCACGGTATCAATTGGGGTTGGGTGACAGGTCTAACGAAAGAAATTAGCCCTTCACAATTTAGTGAATCAAAGTTCAAATCCAAACTTGGAGATGAGCACACATTTAGTGCTGGAAAATGTCTCAAATACAATTACACCTGGTAAGAGAATACATATGTTTTAGAAAAAAAAGTATCTAACAACACATCAAACAGATATTAATTGACTTATGTCGTAGAGAGTTATTTATCCGCCATGTTTGGGTGAGGTTTCAAGTTGAAACCTCACGTAAACATGCTTACATGCATGAGTTTAAAATTGACTGCAGTAAAGAACTTATTAATGAAATCAATGTATGCCAATATCTCAGAGGAGCTTGCGTTGGATTTATTCCTCTTCCTCAGGAATTCAAGGGTTCCAAAATCATCTCTGATCAAAAGTGAATCTAAATTTTGATCATCCATGTATGTATTCAACTCAACAATGACCATTTTCGTTTATCCATTTATTACCCAACATGTATATTTCACGATACACACACATGTATTCTTCAAGAAATACTTACAGTGTTTGACAAGTTAATCTGAAAAGAATGTACGTGGACCCAGGTCAATTTGAGAACACATGCGTTAACAGTATTTTTGTATACATGATTAGACGAAGCAGGCAGTTTATTGCGTTTTATTAGCAACATTTTAAAAGAATGAGCGTTTAGTTGTCATTGATATTAAATTTCTTTTTACAGTGATCGTGAGGTTAACTCCAATAAAATATTTTGGCTCTCCAACAAATATTAAATTTCTTGTTACAGTGATCGTGAGGTTTAATTCCAACAAATATGTGAGAATAACCAAATAGGAATGAACAAAGATGTAAAAGAGAGAGGCCAAATAGAGAGGTGTTGAACAAAGACGAACGACAAGCTGGAATGAAGTGAAAGAAGGGGGAATGTTTGGTGGGCAATGGTCAAACAGGTCTGAGGTGGAAGAAGTAGACGACCTACTCCACGACAATGGTATTATTGGAATTAACTAAACTCACAGTCTCTAAGAAAGGGAGTAGGGGAAAAGGAGAAGGGCATCACAATTACAATCATAAATTTGTAAAAATAATAATAATGAGACACAAAAACAAATAATGGAGAAAATGCATCCAAATTGATATATAAGCCCTCAATAAAGTGAACCCCCCCAATGTGAGGCTCTCTTTTTTGACGCTCTACTTATTTTATAAGCAAGCACTCCCAACCGGAAAAAAAACTCAATACTAAAGGCCAAAACATGTCCTTTTTTTTTATTTTAGGCCTTAATCATCTCCCTCCCCTCTATTAATGCTAGTATTAGGGCCAGTTTGGATTAACAATCATTTACAATTTACGAAGTAAGTATTTAAGATGGGTTTTATCTCGATTTATATTAAAGCTCCATGTTAGACCATTTCAGCTACACACACGACCAAATTCATTCCATCTAATATCAAACCTTTTCTATCAGATCAAGTTGGTTCCCACCTCCTACACCCAAATAATAAAAAAACTTATTATATTGTTGATAGGATTTTGTGACACAGCCCAAATTTGGTCACTAATGTAATTGTCAAATAGTTTATGATTTTTTTCAATATTATCCTATTGAAAACAATTCTGTCCAAGGCAATTTCAGGTATGAAATGTGGGTATCCTTTTCTGTTGAAATCCAAATATTGGTTTACTATATTGTAAAGGATCAACTGTTTTCATCAAATCCAACCATTGGTAATTGTTATGCACAAGTATTTTCTCACATAAGGTAATTTTGTTCAAAAAATTGTCAATACTAAATGTAGACACATCTCCAAACAATAATTTAAACATTACTTCATCACTTCATAAGGGTCCAGTACCTTTCTAAGCCCAAGATTCTCAATGGAGGCAATTCTATTCAGGCTGCTTTTAGCTTTAAATGTAGACTCATCTCTCAGATGAAAATGATTTGATTCAAAAGGAAATATATGTTTGGATCAGTGTTTGCAGGGTCTAAATGTATGTTCAACAATATTTTTTTGCAAAAGAAGATAAACTCCTTCACATATTTATCTCAACTTGAATAAAAGTATTAATTTATCTACCACGTTTCCAAACGAGTTCAAAGGATGATGGCCATAAGAGATTCAAGTGGTGGGATCCAAATTCAAGATGGACAGCAGAGAGATGACTCCTAATCAGTTAGCCCTGAAACTTCACATCTTCTATGACTAATGCCATTACGATACCTTCTTTTTTGTCATTATTTGCTTGCTCGTTTGCTCCTTGTTTTGTTTTTTGTTTTACTTTATTCTCTCCCTCCCATTATACCGCTTTTGGCTTTCTCGCCTTTTAGGTATATCTCTTTGGCTTTTTCCAGGCATTTATACATATGCCTATGTTTATCATTAACTGTAGTTTCATTAATTGATTTGGTTTTTATACGTTAGTTTAGTCTAATGTGAAAACAAACCACCAAATCCCACTACTCCTAACTTTTGACCAATATCTCTCTTAATCCACTGTTTTGCAATTGTTCATGATTGAGTTTCCGTAGAAAAACACTATTCTTGTCGAATCAAAAACCACTCCAACAGTGTGGCATGCTGCATGTTCTCTTCCATTTTTATACACGTACTTGAAAAATGATGACATTCCATTTCACCACTTACCTCTTTTCATCCACCATGAAATTCATATTATATTATGCATGTCCACCATATTCACTAATCACCTTGACGTAGCCGGTGACATGTAAGTTTTCCTCATAAGTGAAAGATTGAGGTTCCATTTCGTCTGTCATCTAATGCTGCCAGTGTCCGCCTCTTTAATCCCAAAATATACATACACACAACTCTTTTCAACAGGATGTGCTATGTTTTCCACACCCTTTGCTCAATCCCTCTAATTACTTTCTATAATCTAAATTTATTGTCCTTTCCTGTTAAGTTTAGTCATATTGTTCCGGGGGCAAGGACAAAATAAAACAAACTTAAAATTGCTATAATACCCCTGAGGGGGAAGCAGGGAATGTTCTTGGAGATAAAACACAGAAAAGAAAAGGATGAAAGCAACAGAAAGGTAGGAATTAGGAAAAAAGTGAAAAAAAAGAGGGTTGCTTTAATTAGGTGGATTGGATAGATGCATATATGGAGAAGTTATATATGACTTAAACCATTGAGCTTGTTGGCAAAAAAAAAAAAACCATTATGTTGTTTGGCAAATATAGAAGTAATTTGAGGGAATGGGGAGCAGGTAATAACCACTTTGGCATTAATTCAAATATATCTGAAGTGCAAGTATGAGCAACCGGTTGTATTACATTATATATTTTTTCCTTTTCATTCTATCTAACCCACTGGCAAATGGAATCGTTGTCCCTGGTTTCTGTATTCTTGTTTTTAGGGAAAAAATGCGTTTAAAGAAAGGATTCTTGACCCAGTTACACGAGATACCAGAGTTGTATACTCCCTTCTAATTAAATATAAGAATTAGATAATAATTATTTTACACATAGTAAAAAAATTCAGTTATTTGTAAAAACATGTGTTTGGATTTATCTAAGTTATCCCTTTTAAATCAATTTGCATTGGATGTCACTCTCTGGATGGAAAAATTTGCGAATACTAATGTGTGATCAATAGTTTAGAGAACATTATAATTTTGTGAAGACTGGAAGTAGGAGAGGTAATTACCTATCCAAGGGATGGAAAAAAAAACCTTATTACTTTCCAGTCCCCGCACAAAAAAAAAATGGATCTGTAGTTCTCATCTTCTTGTCTTACAGTAGTGGGTATGTTGGATTAATGCTAGAAATTATTTTTTTAACGTAATTTACAATTTACGAGATGGACATATATAAAAAGTTGTGTCATTTTGTGTAAGCATGGTTTTACAACAAGAACTTAAACAGGGATAAAACATTGACTCCATTGAAGAATAAAAACATGTGACATGGTACCCATATGAAATTTCACATTTCTAAGCAACAATTAGGATGACCTAACCTAAAGATGAGTACTGTTCCCACATTTTGTCCTTCAAATCAGGGTGTGGAAGTTCTCAAACCTGAGGCAATTGCACTTATACTATAATTTGTAAATCACGTTTAAGTAAATTGAGATAAATTTTTTCCACATATTTATCTCGTAAACAGTAAATCACGTTATAAAATTTACTGCTAATACAAACAGGTACATACGTTTATTTTAAGAAACATTTTTTTGTTTGAAATGGTTTTTTTGAATATAAATAAATTAGAATTGGGATTTGGACCAAAGTCACATTCAATCCAACACAAACGTTGTTGGAATGTTGTCTGTTTGGTTGGATTGGAAGGACCTAAATTTTGAATTTTTAAGTGTTTTTGAGTGTACGTAGGTCTAACATTTTTTTTTCTTTGACTTGGCTGATATAATTAGTCAACCCACGTTTTCTTAGCCTTTGATTATTATCACTTCCCACTTCCTTGGGGTTTGGGGTGGTGGGACTTGTATTGCCTCCATTCCTCAACCCTATCAAATTATTATGTCA
>JANTPZ010142241.1:3156-27757 GCA_025593235.1 Vachellia pachyceras
ATGGAGGCTTTTTATACAGAAAGCCCATATAAGAAAATGCTATTTGTAAATAAAACTTGAGGGGTACTAATTAAATTGGTGTTACACAGCAAAGTTGAAAACTTTTTATATAGAGTTATTGAATTTCCTGTTGTTTCTCGATTAAAGTGAATCATACTTGAATTCGATGAAGTAATATATAAATATTAAGGAAATTGATTAACTTGTATTGGTGAAAATTGTGTTGTGGCCCTTTCTTCAAATGTTCTCTCCAATCATTACCATATTTTTTTTTTGCCAATCATTACCATATTTACACTTGAACATTAGCTCAATTCGATAGAATAACCTGCCATGACCATTTTTTAATATTTTTCTTACCTATAATATTTTTACAATTTAGATTTGAAATGTTTTTTTCGATTTTTTCAATACCTAAAATGAAATATTTTTTTCATAAATTTAATTTATAAAAATGAACCACAACTTAAACGTAATATATTTAATTCAAATTTTAAATAATACAACTTAAATAAATACAAATGAGTTAACACGTTTAAAACTTCTACTAGAATTAACCGATAAGACAATTTGAAAAGAAAGTGGGATGATGAGTAAAGAGAGATAGCAAATATAAGAATATAGATCTTACCCATCATCCGTGGGTTCAACTGACGAAAGGATTGTGCTAGTACTCTCACCTAAAGGGAGAAGGTTCGATCATGGGGAGTGTCATTTTGTTGTGGCTCTAATCGTAGAGCTTGGGAAGGCATCACCACAGCTTAGTGAAGCTGGGTTGACCTACCTGTGTGACCAGAACTAAAAGGCTTGCTTGACATGCTCCAGTGTCCGCAGGGATATGCCCCAGTTGATCATGAGTTAGATGTCATGCCCTTGGATCGTGGGCGAGCCCAACCTCTTCCATGAAATTTTATAATTGAAAAAAAAGAACATAGATCTTAGAGAGAGCCGCCGGGGGGGAGGGGGAATGTGTAGTTATGATAAAAGAGCACATATTGAACATCCCACCAAGGTGGTTATCGATTATGACCCTTCTCTCACCCCTCAAGTCTCATTCCTCAGTCATCACTCATTTCCCCTCTTTCATCAATTCATATTCCATAATTAAACGTGAGTGTCTCATGGTCTTCCGTGTAAGCCATCTTACACATTTTTAGATTATAATTATTTTTTTAATCTATGGCCCTAATTATTTTGATCCTCTAACAATATTAAAAATCCTTAATAAGACCCTTTGTTGACTATGAATATGTAAAAATTGAAGGTCTGAATCTGGATTTAGTATTTTAAATGAATTTAATTGAAATTCAATATTCAATTATTAAAAATATTTATATATAAAATATGGGTGTGTTTTAAAAGATCCGAATCTATTAATAACAAGTGATGGAGGTTATGATACTTTTTAACTTTGTGACAGAAAAGGGGCCCACCTTGAATGAGACCAAGGGATGGGACAAATGGTTGGGTATAGAGAGGCCTAGAGGGAAAACAAGCTAAGCACGTGTTTCTTCAATGAATGCCACATGGCAAAAAGGGCCCACATTTGCCCACAGTGTATTTTTTTTTATACAAAGCCCATCTTGTATCTTATTACCATGTACTTATCTTTCCCTTCTAAAACCAGGTTTTTTTGCGAAAAATAAAAATTGTTTTAATAAGTTATTTTTTAAAATTGAAAATTTTCAACATGTGATAGTCACAACTAACCCATAACTCGAGTTTCCCTTGGAAGTTACATGAAAATTATGTAGCAACTTCAGTTTCATTATGTGATAGCCACAACTCTCTTGATTTAACTTGAAACTTTTCATATAGTATATTCTTAGAAAGGCCTTTGAATCTACTTTCAAATTTAAGAAGATCCAGTTTCAAATCTTCTGTATTCTGAAAGATATGATAGCTAGAGTAAGCAAATGTCATAAATGAATTGTTAAATCTTACCACTGCTTAGAAATTCATACCTCTTCCAAACCTCAAGTATGGCTTTATGAAATCTCATACTCAAATTCTTTTATGCTGTACTTAAGTGCAAGCCTCAAGAAACAATTCCAAAAATTTAAATTAAGTTTAGATGAAGGGTAACTCAATAATGTATGATAATATAACATCTATTCGAAACATTTTAACCTTCAAATTGAGTTATTTAAACACATCAATCTCCAATTCCAAATCTAAAACTTGAATCTTGATGTTCTCATTCTATCTTGCAAGTCATTTCTTTAATTTATCTTTTTCTTTTTTTGATCATTCTCCGAAATTCAACTTGACAATTTCTTCGCTTTCCTTGACCAAACTACATAAAAAATTCACATTAAATATAGTAGTTAGTCAATATATATTATAATTTTTTTTACTTTATCATATTTGATATCATCAAAACTAATCATATACAACAGTAAGAGGTCCAAATTGGGAATGGAGATTGTACTTATTTCTGGTTCGATAATTGGGCTGAAGTGAACTTTCCATTGATCAATCTTATCATGGGTTTTGAAGCTACAGTTGATAGAGAGAGCAAGGTTTTAGATTATGTCACTCTTTGGGGAGAATGGGACATAAGCAAGTTGAGCAGATGGTTTCAACTCCATATTATTGAATGGATTATGAGTGCACACCCACCTTGTGAGGAGAGGAGATGATAGGTATTTCTACAAGCCTTTAACTAATGGCTGTTTCTCTATTAGTTCTGCATACCTTTTTTTTTTTTTTTTGCAGGCACATAACATTAGAGAGATAATATCTAGAAGGAGATATGGAGATGGCAAATACAAAAAAATATTAAAATTTTCATGTGGATATTTGTATATGGGAAGACACATACAACACAACTCCGGTCCAAGCATGGCATGACGCAAACTGTCATGTGCCCGTTAGGGCGTAGCCAAGAGGAGGATCTTATACACCTGCTGCACAATTGTATCCCAGAGCGGTGGGTTACCTTTGTTAACATATTATAATATATATTTGTAGAATCACAAAAAAATACAATTGGAAATTAAAGAGAGTATGAGTGACATGACAATACAGATTATTTCTCATTGAACTAATTGATATTTTTTTTAAAAGATGTTGGAGTTTTCCATATTTCTTCTGTAAGAAGGGAGTGATGCATATACTTATGGAGCCAGCTCAATTCTTGAAACTATGTTCTTTTAATATTTTAAAATAAAAAATAGATAAATGCATACATAAATTCTACGGATACGCAGAGATGTATGAATCACATTATGGAAAATATGATTTTGTTTTGAATAAAAATTAAAGAGAAATTAATTAGCTTTTTCCGGGTTATTGCTAGGGGCCGGGAGACTCATCTCTTTAAATTTTCATCAAGTTATTTTCTAGTAAACCATTTTATAAAGTAATTATCGTTTTTTAATCATATATAATTGATACACCCATTATACCCTCTATTAAAGGTTCAAACACAACCTCATTCTCATTCTTAAGAAAGCTTTGAAAGAGTGGTTAATGTCATTTAGGCCACTAATTAGCCTCGACAAGTAACTAAGGAGTATAGAAGTGCCCTTAATATATAGATTTTATTATTATTATTACTACTACTACTATAATAAATACTACGTAAGAGTCTATTACCATTTAGGGTGATTTTAAAAATTAAATAAATCATTTAATTATAACATACATTTTGAAATATTTATGTATATAATTAGATTATATATCAATTTATAAATCAAATAAATTTATTTGAAAAAATGATAAATGTCGGTTATTCTTTCAATCATATTTATAAGGTAAAGAGAGAAGTAATTATATGGTCTTATTTATAATTCATATTATTAATTTTTTCATATCAATATAGAATTTTACCCTTCATTTATTATTGTATTGATTTTGTTCTCATGGGGTTTAAAGTTTTCTGATTTATATAAAGTATGTTGAAACTGATTTATATATAGAATTAGTGAAGTTATCAGCATCCATAAATCTCGTAAGTACACGCAGAACACAAAATTTAAGAAAATGAGTGATAAGTATAAAAGTGAAACACAAAAGTACATGTAGAAGAACAGCCCTACATGAATGCTTGAAAAAGAATGATGTGGCCGTAATATTATTATACTTGTATTCCAAGAATTATATTAATTTACCAGAAATGCTAATGATGATGGTGGTAATAATAATAATAATAGTGTCATGTTTAAAGATGAACATACTTATCATTTTTCAGTTGCTGGCCGGTTTGACCCACAATACTTATTTTACAAACTTCAATTTATCTTACACACCATCATCACATATTTCGGCAAAAATGAAAATATTGAATTATGATGCCCATTATTTTTAATTATTTTTATTTTTCCCACTAAACGTGCATGAGTTTATATGGATATATGTACGTACATGTTGAGTGTGATACGATACGATATGTTGAATTACAATAAATTTTAAAATTGTAGGATGCAATATGGGACGTGTGCATGTACATAATCGGTCCGTTTGGGAACGCGGTGGAGAAGTACTTTTACCATCTACGAGGTGAATGTGTGAAGGAGATTATCTCGTTTTACGGAAAAACATTGTTGAACGCACGTTTGACTTTTTCAAACACGTTGCCAAACGGACCCAATTATGTTCTCACCAAATTAGCCCATGAAAAAAAATAGATAATACAGAAAAAATTGAGATTTAAACAATATTCCAAAAGTAGGATTGATGTTTTTTTTATATACACGAGAGCTCAAAAGCTCAAAGGGAAAGAGAAAACACTACGAGATGGGGTATGAACCCTAAAGATCGTTCGTGCACAACTCTTAAAGGTGGAGCGGGCATGAGAGGTAAACTCTAGATGAAGAAATAGCTTCCTCAGCAAGAGCATCAGCCAAACGGTTCTGCTCCCTTGGTACGTACTGAATAATAACAGTCCACTCCCTATCGATTAGCCTCCTAATATCTGCAAAGAGCAAATCAGTGTTAGAGATATTGCAACATGAATTGAGCATGTCAACCAGTAATCTTGCATCAGATTCAATGATTATCAACCATAATCAAAGGCCAACTGAAGGCCTCTGTAAATAGCCCATTCCTCGACAACATAAGGTTCACATTGACCCAAGGATTTAGCAAACCCCACAATCCAGGAGCCCAAGTGATCCCTAATGATACCTCCGCACCCTGCCTTAAGATAGGCATGCGTGACAGCTCCGTCAACATTGACTTTAAACCACCCACTTTCAGGTGGTAACCACCTCGGTAGTTGATTAGCATAAAGGTTAGAGCCTAACTGCAGGATGTCCGTACTTTGGATGTAGGACTTCCATGTAGCAATTATTGCATTAAAAGGATCAGGAGGTTTGATAAAATTGATATAAAAAATGTCCTTATTCCTCCATGTCCACAAAAGCCAACAAGCAACTCCCCAGAAAAGGTCCCAGTTAGATATAGATCCTGATCCCAAGTCTCTGTTCAGATTCATTGCAACCCAATCACGGAGGGAACATAAGAAGAAAGAAGAAAGATGAGAAGGGTGAACAACTTTGAACCATAAGTCCCTCGCATACTGACAATCACGCAGAACATGTAAAATATCCTCCTCTCCCTCAAGGCGAAAAGGGCAAAGAGACAACACATTTGTCCATTGACTCCTCATAGCATTAGTTGGGAGTCTATCATGAAAAGTCTTCCATAGAAAGATCCTTATTCTTTCAACTCTTTTCCATTTTCAAATCTGCTTGTACACATGGCTATACATATTTGGAGGACTAATTTCAATAGAGAAATAAGCACTCTTAACAGTAAAATTCCTCGCAACTGAGTAGCCCCACACCATCAAGTCATTGCCTGCATCTGGTCTAGGAGGGATAGTCGTTGATAAAGCGAAAATTACCTCTCTATCCACCAAACTACTGAACCTATGATAGTCCCAAGTGCCATTGACAACCCAATCTACTACCTTGGAGCTTTCCTCTTCATCCGTCAGAGCTCTGGAACACAAGTCTCTGATTGTCTTCCCTGGTAATAACCAGATATCCGAAAAGAAGCTCACCATATTCCCATTCCTCACCTGCCATTTAGTACCATTCTCCACCAGATTATGTTGCTCGCAAATAAAACGCCATAAGCTGGAGTCTCCTTAGTGAGAGTTAAAAAGGTTTTGCTCACTTCTCAGTATATATTTATTTTGTAGCACCTCAACCCATAAACCATGAGTTCCTAAAAGGAGATTCCAAGCCAATTTAGCTCCAAAAGCCATATTCATCGACTGCAGCCTTCTAAAACCAAGATCCCCATGAGTTTTTGGAAGAGTAATGATCTCCCATCGCACAGGATGGAAACCATTTCTATTCTCAGAGCCCCAGATGAAGTTTCGTTGAATCCTTTTGACCTCATGGTAGATGGACACAGGAATTTTATCCACTTGCATTGGGTAGAGAGGACAAAAGCTAAGAACAAATTTAGTGAGAGTAATTCTCCCTGCAATCGAGAGACAGTTGGCCTTCCAAACAGATAATTTGGCTCTAACCCTGTCAACTATGAATTGGAACTTTTCTGTCGATTTTCTCTTTCTCAAAAGAGGAAAACCCAAATATTTCCCAATTTCAGTCGACATTTTCATGCTCGAGATAGCTTGGATTTTTGTCCTCATCCTAGTAGACACTTTCTTAGAGAAAAAAATTGAGGATTTCTCTTTACTTACCTTTACACTAGAAGCGTTACAGAAAACATTAAGACAAGACATCATAACTAAGATTTGTTTCTCCGTGGCCTCCCCAAAAAGAAGCAAATCATCAGCAAACATGAGGTGCGTAATAGGAGGACCATCTCTACCAATGCGAAAGGGATGCCAATGACTAGCATTCACCGCATCGTTAATGATATGCGAAAGTCTGTCTATATAAAGAACAAACAAAAAAGGGGATATAGGGTCCCCCTAACGGAGACCCCTTTTAGGGGTGAAGAAATTAGAATAAGCTCCATTCCACAAAACATTGTAGGAAGTAGAAGAGATACAATTCATTATTAGATTCACAAAAGCCTCCTCTAACCCTATATCTTGAAGAACTAATCTCATAAAATCCCAATTAACCTTGTCATAAGCCTTCTCAAGATCGATTTTAATGGCCATAAAACCTTTTCTTCCCCTCGATTCATAGTATGCAAAATTTCCTGGCCGATAATAATATTATCCTGATTGTGACGACCAGGGATAAAACCAGCTTGGTAGGGAGAAATAAGATCATTCATAATTCCCTTCAACTTCTTGGCAATAATCTTAGTGATACATTTGTAATGAAAAGAACACAAAGAGATAAGACGGAAGTGCTCCACTCTCTCAAGATTTTCTCTTTTGGGAATAAGAGTAATTAAAGTTTTATTGACTTCTGCCAAATCTATATGACCCTCGAATGTCGCTTTAACAAAATTACAGACTGCATTTCCAATAATATTTCAATTCTTTTGGAAAATATAGGAGAAAAACCATCATAACCTGGGTCTTTATAAGGCCCCATATCAAAAATCGCCCGATAGATCTCCTTGTCCCTCAGGGTCTTACCCATTTGGGATAAAACAGAACTATCAATAATAGGGAAGTTGGTAGTATAATTGAAAGAAGAGGGGTCTCCTTCTCCAACCTGAAACAAATTCTGGAAATACCTAGTCACCAGATTTTTCAAGTCTTCGCTCTTCTCGATCCAAACACCATTAACATCTTTTAGAGCTCAAATATAATTTTTCCTTCTCCTAGAGTTTGTTTTCAAATGATAATATCTTGTATTACGATCCCCTTGAGCAATCCAATCAGCTCTGGATTTATGGAACCATTTAATCTCTTCTAACTTAAGCACCTCTTCTAAATCCTGTTGTAAATCTTTCTCCAAATCACACAAGAATTTAGAGTAAGGATAGGAAGATGACCTTTGAATACCATTTAAACGTGCCATAATATTATTCTTCCTTTTTTTCAACAAGGCCAAACACTTCTCTGTTCCAAACAGGAAGCTTCTTTTTCAGAATGTCCATATTTGCAACAAGGTCTCCATTCTCTTCCCAACTATCCTTAAGAAAAGACTGGAAATTACCATGAGTCAGCCACATAGCTTCAAAACGGAAGGGACGATCACCAAAATGACCATGATTTCCCAAACCCAATGATAAAACCAGAGGATTATGGTATGAAAAATTAGTGCGAGGCAGAACCTTGAGGAAACAATCAGGCATAAGAGATAAAAGATGAGAATTAACAAGAGCCCTATCAAGTCTTTCATATAATCTTATGCATCCTGCAAGACAAGGACCTTTCCAAGTGAATTTTGGACCAACATCCCCTAAATCAGAGAGATTGCACGCCATCATTTTATCATTGAAAAAATTCATACGCGTTATATTAACCGCCGAGCCTCCAACACATTCATTTAAGCTCCTTATATCATTAAAATCACCATAAACAATCCAAGGCATTGACATATTGCTGGCCAAAGTTTCAAGCCTTTCCCAAAGAATTTGTCTAAAATTAAAATGAGGAATAACATACACTGCAGTAACTAAAAAAGGGGGAGCACCCTTAATTGAGCATTCACAGTGAAAGAATTATCTATTTTCCTCAATAATTTTAATAGAAATGTTACCTGAACTCCAAACTGCAAATAGACCACCAGATCTACCTTCACTCGGAATACATCTGACTTCGTCAAAACCCAATATACTAAAGATAGGAAACTGAGAAATGTCCCTGCACTTAGTCTTAGACAAAAAAATTAGACTGGATTGAGGTCCCTTAAGAACTAGTCTTAAGTTTCTCAAAAGCCCTTTCCCACAAGTACCTCTTATATTCCAATAAAAAATTTTATCCATAAATTTATAAATATAGAAAAGAGGACAACAGACCCAATGTAAAACACACAGAAAATTAAGACAATTGTGACTCAGGAACGAAGGAACCTCGATGCTGAAAATCACTTGCTGCATCTTGGGAGATTGGGTCAGCAGAAAGAAGACCAAGCTCCTCACCTCCCAATTCTAAGTTGCAATCCATTGAGTCACCAGGCTCAAGTGGATTATCATTAAAGTAGCCCAACGCCTCTATCGCATCAGGCCTGTCTTGCGCTTGAGAATCAGCTGGTCTTGCGTCAAATTGGGCTAGCAGAACGTGCGCATTAGGCCTAGACTCCACCTGCATTTCTACTGGGCCTGTATCACCAAGGCCCAAGGCGGCACAAGTAGGGGTGAGCAAAATTTCCCGCCCCGCCCGCAACCCGGAAGCTTTGAACCCATTTAAACCCGCCCAAGTGAACCCGTCACGGGCGGGTTCAAAAACAGCCGGGGTGCCCCACAAACGGGGCGGGACACGGGTTCACCCACAGGGCGCCCGTTCCCTCCCATTTAACCCGTTACACAAATAAAAAAAACTCACATATACCAGCCCAGTCCACTCTCCCCCCTCAGACTATCCAAAGCCCACTTCAGCCCAAAACCCAACCCCTTCTCTCATCACTCCTCAGAAGTCACAAAAGTCGAAGCCACAAGCCAAACTGCCAAAGCCCCTTCTCTCACATCTCTTGCGTGTGTCGTCGTGTCGGTGTGTGCCTGTCTCCAGAGTCTAGACTCCAGCCGACATTCTCTAGCTAGATTGTGATAGAATCACCATCAGGAACCTGGATCTGGGCGCAATTCTTCATCCGCTTTGGGTTCAGGAGCTTTTCGGCACATTGGTCGAACTCATTCTGTTATTAACGAGTGAAGTTCTCTTTTTAGCTCCGAGACTTTTTCAGGGTGAGCGCCGATGTGAGTGACTTTCTTCAGCTCGCGAGCAGGCGAGCAGCATCCCGCCGTCCCTCTTCAGCCCAACACCCACTCGTGCCGTGCCTTATTTCAACTCGCCAGTCACCACAGCCATCCTCTAGTCGTCGCTTGTCAATCCTCCTCCACTAGTCGTGCTTCAAGTCAGTCCTAATCCTTCCCCCTCCCTTGGCTAGAAGCCCATAACCTTGCTGCTCGCTTGGTCCACCAGAGTTGCTGATGCAGGTTGAAGATTCGCCGTCGCAGGTTGCAGCTTCTCGAGATTCACCACCGGAACTTCAATCGCAAGTCACAAGTCTGGGTTGTAGCTTCAATCGAGATCTGGATTGGAGCTTGGTGATGGTATTGCAGTCTCTTGCCTTCCTCTCCATGCTTTGCTAGTTGCTACCCTTCCTCTCTCTGATTCACCCTCTTCTTTTGTAGTTTTGTTAACATATGATTTCAAAATAACTGCGTATTTGCTTGGTCTTGCCCTTAACTGGAGATTGACAATTTTGCACATGGGTATTGCCATTTCACATTTTTTTGGTTGGTCTTGCCAATTGCCATTTTGTTACGCTTGTTCTGTAGTGCTGTTTCAGTGTTTCCAAAAGAGGCTGGTGGTACGGGTTACCCATTTCCCGTGCCAACCCGCCCGTTTTGGCCCGTACCCGTTTGTATGGGTCAAAACGGGTTTACCCACGGGTACGGGCTACCCCCATACCCGTGGAAACATAAACGGGCGGGTGGCGGGTTACCCCATGAGGCAGCCCCGCCCGCCCATTGCTCACCCCTAGACACAAGTATTTGGGCTGACTTCCATCCCCTTTCTTGTCTCATCAGTTCCATCGTCCAATGCCTTGCCAACATCATCCTGGGCTTATAATGTACAACCCAACTCGTCACCTCCTTCTCCACGCCAATCTGCTTGCTTCTCTCTTCCATTAGATTCCTCGACTAGATATCTCTCACCAGGGCCCACACTTTTTTCCCCTATGGTCAACATGAGAACTGTACCTTCCTGCGATCTAAACTCCTTATCCTCATCTCTCACGCGCTTCTCAATCTTTCTAAAGCTGCCACTCTAACTCATCTTACCTCCTATCACTCTTTGCTTCCTCATAACTGTCTTTTCCATAGGGTGGCTTTGCACTACCCTTACACCCACTTTCTGACTTTCCTCACAACGGCTCTGAACTGGACGGGACGTTGACATTTTTCCTTCACGCCTCGTCTTAGTAGGCAAGACGTTCTTTGGCATTGATGCATCATTTTGTTCAGAAGTTACCGCCAAAGTTGCATCATCTAAAACATTGAAACGCGAACCTATTATCTGCGTTCCAGCTAGCTCACTGTTACTCTCCTTGCTTTTCCTGAACCAGCGTTTCTCTACAATTTTCCATTGATCAGTGGTATGAACATGCTTGTTTACCTCTTGACGATACTATTTTCCGACCTCCTCCTCCGTTACTTCCTCATTTGTGGTAGCTTTGGCGCTTTGCAATGGACAAGCCTCCTGTCTGTAGCCATAAACCCCACAATTTGTACAAAGTAGATGCAAGCCTTCATATTCAAGAAAATGGTCCTCCCCATCAAGCTTAAACCCAGACATGAGTTGTTTTCCCAGCTCAACTAGAACACATATTCCGGCGAAATGACCACGAAGTTGTCAAGACGTATGCATATCCACTTTCAGCGTTTTACTAATTCTATTTCCGATACATGATAAAGCTTCTTCATCATAGTATTTTATTGGTAACTTTGGTATCCTCACCCACACGCTACTTTGCTAATTGAAGCTTTATGAGACTTAAAACCAGGCTCCCATGGTTGAACAGTGAGATAATGGTCAAAAATCATCCATGGACCACCTGTTAAAGCATTGATATAATCCTCCCTGTTGGATAGCTTAACCACGAAATAACCATGCCCAATATTAATTACGTTTAATATACCTTTTTTAGCCCACATGGTCTACAACCTTTGAACCAAAGTCTTGTAACCTATCTGTATTCCCAACAACTTAACAATCATAGCATTTTTCCAAACTCTATACAACCTCTTCTTCATACGATCAGAGAAGGAGAAAGTTGGGAAATTTCTAATAGGATCCTCCACAGTGATACAATAAGGATCCTCATCCTTATCACCCTTGCTACTCTGCGATTTATCAGAAAAGGAATCATCTGAAAGCATATCATCATCACCATGCTCTTCTTTATCTTCATTCCTGTTGGTTCCCTTGAGCTTCTCTAAGAAGGAAATACCTCCTTCTTGATAAGTACTTGAAGCACCACCCAGAAGTGGCCAATGTTCCTGATCTATTAACTCCACTTCGCTTAAAATCATTCTTGACTTTTTTAGAGCTTCGAAACAGCAGATCTTCCTCCTCCATAGACGGAAGGGCAAGCGTCGGTTTTTCAAAGCTTCCCACATACTGACAGTGATAGCTTAGTTTTGGATAAAAGTAGGATTGATGTTAATAACAAATTAAACAACTGAAAAGGTTGGTTTTCTATAAGTTTTTTATTTATTTTGTAATTGTTTATGGACAAAATTAAATTATGATAATTAAATGAGGAATAAAACCAAAACAAGAGCATATTAACTATGATCATATTGGTATTTAGGGTGGAAAAGTAGTCTTTATTCTGATCTAAATTAGCATTGTAAATTAATTATTTTTAAGTATTCTTACATTTAAAATAAGAACATCACAATTTTCTATAAATGGGAGGGTGTACATGCTGTGTACGTACATTCTGCCACTGGCAGGAGCATATGTTTCGGATTCTATCCAATGAAAGATTGAAGATTCGAAACACCGAAACTCCCCCAAACTTCTAAACCAAAATAGGATCAGGAAAAAAGTGCAATTAAACCATTTTTTATGAAGGGCCATATCAGGTCACGTTTTGGATGCTTGAACCCTATATAAAATGTGTGTTTGGCAACCACACAAAAGCACTTTTAGGTAGTTAAACCATGGTTTATTGTAAGCTTGTGAAACACCATAAAATCTATCAGAAACACTTTTACGATGGAAACAATGGTTTGGAAGTAGAAAATCATTGTTTGTCAGCCAACTTTTCTAGCTTTTTCCAAAGTTGATTTTGGTTTTTAGAGCTTACATGATGAGGATGAAGAAGCAGATTACCGAAGAAGTGTGAGGAAGAAAGGGTGTGATGCGAAGAAGTCCGTTTCAATCTCAAGTGACGAAGAGTAGAGCCACGGTGGTGTGGCCTCGTGGTGCCATGGTGGTCGTCCGAAAATTAGTCGAGCACTAGTAGAGTCTCAGTAGCAATCCGCTGTTAGCTAGGGTAAATGATGGATTGAATAAGAGGGAAAGGGAAATGGGGAATATTGTTATAAGATGGAATTTAAAAAATAAAAAAACATAAACGGGTGGGTACAGGCAGCCCGTCCTGTTTAATTCTCTAAGGAAGGGGTTTCAACCTGCCCAACACGGGGCCACCATTGGACAAGCCAAATTCGGAGAATTTTTTACAGGCGCGGACAAGTTTACCAGGCCACGGGTATTTTGCTATGCCCTAATTGTTGGATATAAGTGGGCAAAAAAAAACATTGTTGGATATAAAAGAGCTTGATGGCTTGGGATGTATTTGAAGGCAATGGATAGGGCCGTAACAGATAACGCGGAATCGGACGTGAAAGTAAAACAGAGAATTAGATTGGTTTGTTTTGTTTAAAGCCCAAATAATTATTGGGCCTATTTCTCGAGGCCCATATTTCATCTGCAATAAAAAGTGGTCTGCTTTCATGAAAGCCTAATCGTTAGCTATCATTGGCTTCTTCTTTTTAGTATAAATATTTTTTTACGTAACAGATTACACGTCATAGAGTAAAAGTTAATTCAGCCTATTATTATTTTTTATTAAGCTTTGGTTGATATTTAAAATGAAAAACGATATTTATAGATATTGATGATTTCATATCATTACTTTTCCACGTCATTTAGATCCAAATTCACTCTCATCATCATCATCATCATCATCATCATCATCATCATCATCATCATCATCATCCTCCTCCTTTCTTCTTTATCCAATGACTATGGAGCTTTCATCATGTTCTTTTTTAATCACTATCTCTGTCTCTTTCGTATTATAAGACTTTTTTTAAAGAAGTCCTATATTTTAATACATGTGTGTAGGAGGTAAAGTGAAAAAAAAAACAGAAGACAATTTATGAATTTTTTAACACTTATTTAATGGCTATTGACAGTCAAGTATTTATATGTTATTAAAATATACTTAACGGTTCTTAATTGTTATATGAGGAGCCGTTTACTTAACATTTACGAAATATGAAGTCAAATAATAATATTTCAAGTTTGATTTGGAACATGTCTGCCTTGATACCTTAATTTGTTTGATATATTTATTATTTTTCTATAAATGAATTTGTTTGAATTATAAACTTATATATAATAATATGATAATATACATAAGTATTTCATAATATATGTTATAATTAAATAATTTATTTAATCTTTTAATCTTCTCAAAAAATTAATTCACTCTTATAGTAAGAACAAAAAGTATTATTAATTTTGGTCTCTATCTCTTACTATAACCTTCAAATAATGCCTCAAACTTGATGGTTTTGCCATATACCTATCAAGTATGCATAGAAAACTAGAACCACATTTACAACAGCAAAACCAGAACCATAGGTCCCAAAATTCATTGCATTAAGCGAAATCCAAAATCTAACAATGTAGACTACTTATAATCTTGCAAATTAGATCTTTGATCCAAAACCTAATTACAAGATATAGTGCCCGAGTATACCTAAACCAAAAGGTCAAAATAAACTGAAAACCAAAATTAGTCAATTACCTATAAACTGCCTAAGCTATCGTCCTAAACATCTCTTTCACAGTATATGTTCTCGAAGTATGCAAAAACACCATAATAAGATCAAGTCAGACATCTGAATTTTGTTAAAATTACATTCCTTCCTAATAAGAAAATTAATATTGAAAGTTTGCCTTTAATATATTGTCTTTGCGGCGACCATGAGTGTTATTGCTGAAAGTCATGTTTTTAGCTGGAACTAAAAAAATTCATCGCTGAAAGTCTTACATTTAGTAACAACCGCAACAAGTCATCATGTAAAGTTTTGTCTTCAGCAGTGATTGCAAAAATTGCCTTCATCCCTGAAAATATGGCTTTCAACGGCAACGGACAAAACCTATCGCTGAAAGTATGACCTTCAATTACAACTACAAGAAATCACCATTGAAAATCTAGCCTTAAGCGGTTGCCGCAAAAAGTATGATTTTCAACGATGACTTTACAAATTATCACCGAAGGCTAGACTTTCAGCTCTAACATAAGTATTTTTTTTAAACGTTCAAACGAATCAATCAATAAATGTTTTAAGCAACTAACTTTTCATGTAGAGTTGAAGAATTTTCATGTCATGTCATGTCATGTTTGGAGTTTTCATTTAATAGTTGGTTCTTGATAATTTTTCTCAGCTTTAGTAGAATATTTGGCTTAAACTCATTAGAAACTACAAATGATATTGTATCCATTTGGAAAACTGTTAGGAGATTATATTTTAGCAAAATATATTTTAACAGAATGTATTTTGTTTAGAATGCATTTTGACATAATACATTTATGTTCGTATAAATTTTAAATTCAAAATGCATTTATTCTGCCAAAAAAAGGAGTTATTTGCTCAAAATGTATTTTGAAAGAAAGAATTACTAAATACTAGAGTTTGTAAGCTAACAAGCTAAAATTCAATTTGATGACTAAATTCACTCTCATCATCATCCTTTCTTCTTTATCCAATGACTATGGAGCTTTCATCTCTTTTTTAATCACTATCTCTGTCTCTTTCGTTTTATAAGACTTTTTTTTAAGAAGTCCTATATTTTAATACATGTGTGTGTAGGAGGTAAGGTAAAAAAAAAAAACAGAAGACAATTTATGAATTTTTTAACACTTATTTATTGACAGTCAAGTATTTATATGTTATTAAAATATACTTAACGGTTCTTAATTGTTATATGAGGAGTCGTTTACTTAACATTTACAAAATATGAAGTCAAATAATAATATTTCAAGTTTGATTTGGAACATGTCTGCCTTGATACCTTGTTTGACAAAGCCAAAAACCATGGGAGTATATTAATCTCACTTGACGGTTAAACAAATAGAAAGGATCAAGTAACAAGGTAGTAGTACCTCTGATCATTCACACTATAAGATTTAGTTGGCATTTTTTAAAGAAATTAAGGAAGCGGAATTGATACATTTATCATTTTACTCTAAATTAATTTTTTAATATTGAAAGTTTGCTTTTTAATATTTTGTCTTCACGGCGAATATGAGTGTTATTGCTGATGAAAGTCTTGTTTTTAGTTGCAACTGAAAAAATTCATCGATGAAAGTCTTACTTTTAGTAACGACTGCAACAAGTCATTATGTAAAGTTTTGCCTTCAGCAGTGATTGCAAAAATTGTCTTCAGCGCTGAAAATATGACTTTAAACGGCAACTGAAAAAACCCGTTGTTAAAAGTATGACCTTCAATTGCGACTACAAGAAATCACCATTGAAAATCTAGCCTTAAACGGTTGCCGCAAAAAGTATGATTTTTAACGAAGATTTTGTAAGTCATCACTGAAGGGTATATTTTCAATCGTAACTTAAGTATTTTTTTAAACGTTCAAACTAATCCATCAATAAATGTTTTAGGCAACTAACTATTCATGTAGAGTTGAAGAATTTTCATGTCATGTTTGGAGTTTTCATTTAATAGTTGCTTCTTGATAATATTTTCTCAGCTTTAGTAGAATATTTGGCTTAAACTTATTAGAAACTACAAATGATATTGTATCCATTTAGAAAACTATTAGGAGAATACATTTTGACAAAATGTATTTTGTTTAGAATGCATTTTGACATAATACATTTATATTTGGATAAATGTTAAATTTAAAATGCATTTATTTTATTAAAAAATGAGTTTTTTTACTCAAAATATATTTTAAAAGAATGAGTTACCAATACTAGAGTTTGTAAACTAACAAACTTTTTAGATTAAAATTCAATTTGAACCCCACAAAAGTTGTCAAACACGCGGAATGGCCTTTGAGGATATCTAGACAAAACATCTAAACAATAGAAAAGGAAAAATGAAAAAAAGAGGAAAGATCCGTTTGCCCTAATTGTTGTCAGAGAGCAATAATGAGAGGGTAACATTGTGAGAGTGCACGGCCACCTGCCATGGAAAAATTTGTTCATCTGTGAGAAAGTTGGAAAGGACTGTCTCCCCAAATTTTTTTTATTATATTCTTATTTAAATGAAGATTAAAGTATGTTTTTATCTTAAAGTTAATGAAACGTTGCCTTTAATTTTAAATGCCAGATCAATTATACTCATTAATTATTTACTTAACACTGACCGCCAGAAATGGATAACATGATAGTGCTATAATTTCAAAGGATTATGTGATAGATATATTACTTTATAATCTCCTTTGAAATATCTATAGGTTCATTGAAAATATTTACAAGATAAAAATGTAGATCAATTCTTTTTTATTTTACTAACACCGTTTATACATATAGAAAACAATTTTATTTGAAACACTATCAAATATTAAATTCAGGCATCTTTTTCTACAGAAATTTTCATTACGTTACGAGGAACTAATCTTTTCACTAGATCCTACCACATTGCTAAAGTGCACATGAATTCTTTGTTTGAATAAAAAAGTATAAACTCACGATGTGTTCAAATTGAGAGATGGAAAGAATTTAGAGATCAGACAAGCTGCACCAAAGTTATGTTGGGCGTGTACGTAAGTTTATTTTACACTGGCCTTTTTGATGAAATTACACGAATTTTGAAGTACGTTGTGTTTTATATAATCTAATAGTGAAAATAATTGAAGCTTGATGAGAAATTACTTTTGCGTTGAACATGAGAATGAGACTTTATTTTTTTTTGGATTTATCTACCAGCACTACTGGCTACCAACTTACCAGTTTGATTAATTCACAGAAATTATATAATTTCTAACCACGCTTTAATGAGGTCCTTAAATAAATAAAGGGTTAAGGTGCATATTTATTTGCCCGAAAGTTTTCGCTCATTGGTAATATTACCCTAAAAAATTTTTAGGAACAATATTACCTTGAAAGTTTCACAATGGAATAGTGTTGCACCTTCTTGTTAAAAATATTAACTGTCAATGTTAATTTGTTAGTAGAATAGGGTAACATTGCTCTATTTTGATGCTTCTAGGGTAATTTTGAACAAAAAAAAAAATTTCATAGTAGCATTCTCCTGACTGAAAATTTCTGAGATAAATTTACATTTTAACTCATAAATAAATAATTTTTTCTCAAAAGATTTCTTCCACATGGTCCATGTTTCTGTACTTTCATTTCTTTCCTCCGAGTTGGGTCTTGCTTTTGTCTTTAGATCAGCCAAAGCTTTACTAATTCTTCTGTTAGTTTTCCAAAACTTATTAAAAAGGAGATGTGAATGCAAAACTTACTGTGTGTTTTTACTCGGTGAACAGTGATACATATTCTACATTTATAAATGTAATACTGATATTAAATAATGTTGAATTTTAAATTCGAGTATTGTTGTGTCTAAATGGGAATAGTTACCTTAAAAGACATTTTTATATTCATCTACACCTTTAAGATCTCATATTTAAACTATCGTAATTTTTTAATGGTAAAGGAAAAAAAGCCTTTTGATTGTAACTATTCTTCATCTATATATAATTAAATGAATTATTTGGATTGAGATGAGATTGATTTCACAAAGGCATAGAACTCTTTCTAATATACTCATCCTGTCATAAACATAAGATCATTTAATTTTTATAGTGTTATTTGCATTACAAAAAGATTCTTACATTTATGACGGGAGTAGTAATTTTCTTGTTCATTTACATGCATGTTATCAACTCAAGGTTTTACTTGAAGAGTATGGATTTCCTCTTCCAACTTTGAGTGAAACACTGAGATGTAAATAACCTATTAAGCCCTTCTCTTTCTGTGGACCATCGTATCATGAATCTATCTAACATTGCCACATTTTCAAAGCTCAAATTTCATACCTCAAATTAATTAAGCTGATACAACCTCTTATGCCTTGTTTGGTACATTGGAATTGATTTTGATGGAAATGAATATGGATATAGAGATGAGTTTTACAAGTACGTTTGGTATGTCATGGAAATGGAATCCAATTTTTATATAAAAAGACTAAAATACCCTTTAAAATTAAAAAAATCAATTCCAATGCTCATCTTCATCGTTCATCATCGTCTTTGTCGCTCCTGTGCTCGTCAGAGGTCGCGGGATGTTGCCATTCCAGCTCCATCGAAGGTCGCCAGAGGTCACCGTTCCAGCTTCATCGAAGGTCACCGGAGTTCGCCGTTCCTGTCCTCTTCTTCATCATCATTCCAAGTTCATGGTCGGAGGTGCTCGCTGGTGCCATTATCGTTGGTGGGTCGTCATGCTCTGAGGTGCTCGTTGGTGCCGTCATCGTTGGTGGGCCGTCATGCTCGAAGGTGCTCACTGTTGTCGGAGGTGCTCGCTGGTTCCATCATCGTTGGTGGGGAACATGCTCGAAGGTGCTCGCTGAGGTCGAAGGTTCTCATTGTGCTCCCTGGTGCCGTCATTGTCGGTGGTCGTCATGCTCGGAGGTGCTCGCTGGATTGGAAGTGCTCGCTGGTGCCGTCGTTGTGTCAAAGGTGTTGCAGGTGCAGTCCTGATCGCTGGGCAAAAAATGGAATTGCAGACATGGAATTACAAATCTTAGGTTGGGAGATAGAATTCAAATCTAAGGTTTTGGTGGATATAGAAATGGAATTGAATTCCATTTCCATGCTACCAAGCATGCTTGTATGATGGAATTGGGCTACATTTCCTTTTCCATGTGCCCAATTCTATCATACCAAACAGGGCATTAATGATTAAACTAAATGATTCGCGCGCTAAGCTCTCTCTTGCTTCTTTATTCATACTTTGAGATAAAAGTAGACAAATATACATGCGCGCACACACATATATATATATATATAGGTCATAGCAATCTTGGTAGAACAAAACTGGGCACCGTTTTCTTTACGCAGCTTTTTGTCTTCAAAATTTTTCCTTTCAAACAAACACCACAGGGATTTATACTGACAAAACCCAACGAGCTCTTTCTTTTTTGCCATGTGCAACCTTGCTGCTTTCTGTCAGATATACTCATGCAAACACAACCTGGTCTCTAGACTCGACCACTCCACACATACACATCTTCCTCAGATCATCAAATTCGTTATATCTTTTCCGACATTCACTGCCACAATCGATCTTGACCTTGTTTTAGGATCCAAGGTTGTATTTATAGATATAGGTGCTTTTCTTGTATCCTGCTCTGCTAATTATGTAAAACATACACTTTGTAATTTGCGAGTTTCAGAAGGGAATACATATCACAATTAAAAAAATGACTTTCGGGTATAGTTTGAAGGAACACAAAACGTGAAGGTTTAATTTTGAGGTCAACATCAATTTAAAAAGAAAAAGTTATTGTAGGACCAGTGCCTATAATGGGATATATAGGCTTTTATAATGATAGATGTAATTGGCTGTACCGATTCATTATTACTATTGCTGTTCTATGCATCTTTTTTCTTTTGTTTTTTTTTTGCTTTTCTAGATTGAAAGAAAGATTCACAAACTTGCTAAATTATCGCCGACGGTGATTGTTTTGTTATAATGTGCTGGCACCATCATTGGAAATCTGCAAGGCACACCCAAAAAAGAGCCAAAGAGTCAAACGTGAATGATAGTATCAATTAGGGTTCATATGTTTGAATGGACAGGTGGGGCTGTTTTTCTTTACTGTATTTTAATGGAATTTCAATGATTTCAATCAATTTGGAGAGAAGAAGCCTTTGATGATCATTTCGCCTTCTCATGTGTGTTTATCCAGCCAAGACGTTGACTGAACGATCCTTTTGGTTCATTTTTTTCCACACCCATGCTTATAGAAATGAGTGATAGAAACTGACAGGGTTAGATCTAGTAGAATGTGTTAGTTCTTTACAACATGACAAATCAATATTCGAATTTTCATTGCGAGAGGTGCACATATTTTATTACCGACTTTACATTAAATAAAATTTACTCTAATAGAATGTTACATATACTTGAAAAAAGTGATAAGAACACTACAAAAATGAGGCTTTTGTAGAGGTTTTTTATTAATTTGTAGCGGTTAAAACCGCTACAAGAACATAGTGGTTACAAGAACCATTGCAAAATCCATCTTGTCAAGCAGTTTTGCAGTGGTTTTATTAAACCGATGTGCACATGATCAAATCTGCTACTAATGTTGCAACGTTTTAGACAAGCCGCTGCAAAAAAAGATGCAAACATAGAAATTATGAGGAAATATTTGTAACGGCTTAAAAATCTCTACTACTAGAAAGAGCATTTCAAATTTTTGTAGTGACATTTGTAGTAGTTATAAACCGCTACTAAATTATCACATTTTTAAAAAAAACAAAACTCAGTAGTGGTTTAGGAACTAATACTAATTCATTATATGATTAAAATAAATTTTGTCACCAAAAAATTTCAGCGAGAAACGAAAATTAAATTTTGCCTTTAATATTCTTCAGCGATTTTAAAACTGCTACAAGTCACATCCTGCCACCTTATTTTTTAGCAAAAAATATTGAAATAAAAATAAGTTTGTAGCGGTTTTAAAACTACTACTAAAATTATTCATAATTTAAAAAATTATTTTTTGTTTGTGGAATATATAAAAATATTAATTAGTAATTACTATTTGAATGTATGACGAAATTGAATTTAGTTATAACATATTGGTTATTAATAATCAATAAACTAAATGTTAATTTGTTAATTACATAAAAATTAAATATTGGTATAGAACTAAATAAAAATGGTAGAAATATAAATTACCTAAAAAGATAATATTAGTACATTTAAAAGAATATTATAAAATTGATGAATAAAATGTGTTATCAAATACATAACAAATAAATAAAATAATATGAGAAAAATATAAAATAAATATAAATTATGGGAACGAAATCTAAATTAGGCACTCTCATAAAAACTTGAGGATGAAAGAAAAATGAAGAGAAGTAAATAAGAAAAAGAAAAGAGAGGGAAAGAAGAACAAATACGAGACATGGTTTTGTTTCATGAAAACACTACTACGTTCCTTCCCACGTCAACTAAGTGCAGGGGCTATAAATCTGTTACTGTTTGGTTAATAACTACTGCAAAATCATAATATATTAACGGCTTTCGAAACCGATGCAGATTAGCATTTTTTTTTTGTAGTGGAATATGGAAAGCTTTAAGAAATTAGGGTTAAGGTGACCCATGTAGGATTTTCTCACATGTATACAACAACACCATAAAGTTTTCTGATATATATACCAATACATGTGAACGTTATTAAAATTAAATAGGGCGGAAATGTCATATCCGTTAACCATAACTAATGTTCGTTATTTATGTTGGAAATTGTGTCCTATGGGCCAATCATTGTACCTCACACATTATTTGTTTCAATGTATTTACTCCATTTAATTATCATATGTTTTGCATGTTTATTATGATAATTGCATCCATAGACGAATTATGAATATTGTCTCAAATGTCCCTAGTCGTTGGTTGTCTATGAGGGAGCATAGATAAAGTAAGACCATCATGCTTTGATAATGTATAGAGATACGAGTCAAAGTCGTAGACACTTGTAAGAGTACAAGATGCTGGACTGATTCTCTATAAGAAAGCCGCATGGATTAAGTCATTAGCTTATCTCATATCTAATCACATCACCACGTCCTTTGACCTGAGATCATCATGGATTCCTACATGAGAGTCGTTAAGTTTGGACTCAGTTAAAAGTCACCTTTGACCGGGTGATGATAAAGGTTATGACGGGGTTTAGGGTTTCATATAGAAGAATGTGAATGATCAAGATGGGATTTGTCCCTCGCATTAGTTGAGAGATATTATTGGCCCCTCGATGAGTGAGTCTAAGAAATGTATGGCCATACTGTAATGAAAATGAGTTTTCATTTCGTTGATCAGACTACTTAGGGATCGAGAAAGTAATGATCAGGAATAGGAGGATGACGTCATCCATGTCTCATCCTTGACCGATATATTGTGTGACAAAAGGAACATGATGTGGTTGCATAAAAGGTTGTGTTGTGTTAACGATCCTCATATGATTTGAGTAGTCACAACATCTTGCTAGAGGCCACTTGTGACTTGTGAGCTAATGCTGAGTTTATTCTACTACCAACTTCATGTGGGCCTACAAGGTCACACGCAAGAACATCCCAACATGAGCTTTAATTCTAAAGTTTATTCGAATTTTATGTGTGTATATAAATTCGAAATGACAGCAATATAATATGTTAGTTTTAATATTTAATTTATTTAATAAATTAAATAATTAATATTGATATTCATATTTAATTTTTAAAGATAAATTAAATTCGTTGGATTATTTGGATTAATTATTTGGATATGTTTGATCAAATCAGATTAATCCAAATTAGAATTGTAAAATTCGAATTTCATGTTTTAAATTTGAAATTTTGAATTTCAAGATAAATAAAGATTAATCTTGAATATATTTAAATTTTGGATTTCAAGATTAATAAAGATTGATCTTGAATATCCTTTTTGAAATTCAAATTTCAAAATTAATAAAGATTAATCTTGAATATCTTTTGAGATATTTATTTGAATTTTAAAGATTAATCGCAGATTATGATGCTTTCCATAAGTTCTATAAATATGAGAACTCATGAGCAAGAGAGGCATGCAATTCGAATCTGATTGTGAGCCACAGAAATCCTAGAGAGAGAACGAGACGTGAGAAGCACTAGCACGCTGTGATTGTTGAGAACTGTTCCCGTGGATATCGGTAGAGGGAGATGATCAGAAATGTCGGCTCCTTGTAATCAAAACCAAGAACGCGAAAGGTTGTGGAACTTGAAGATATCCAAATGCAAGGGACGATTCGAATTCCAAACGCAAAAAGTATTGTTCTATCTCCTCGGTCTAAACACCTTCGACAGATCCATACGAGGAGTAGAAAATTTTAATTTGTAATCATTTTTTCCGCTACTTGTACTTTCTAATCCCTAACAATTTTATGATGTCTAAATAGCGAGTGAGCCCCATCACAATAATGGATGTGTTCGGTATGGGTAAATAGACATGACATATATTTTTACTTCATTGCATTCTAGGAAACTTTGTGGTTTTAGGTATACATTGTAAAATAATTCATGGCTAGATTTACATCTTATCAGAAAAAATTGCTAATGATTTTTCCCCAATAAAGCAATGGGCCTGTTTGGTAACCATTGGCTTATTTTCATAAGCACGTTTAACAGTGCTTTTCCGCAAAACGAGACAATCTCCTCCACGTATTTGCCTCGGCTTATGTGAATAAGCACTTATAAGTGGCTTATGACAATTTGCCAAACGGGCCCAATAAGTAGTGGGATAGTGCAGGTTAAAAGTGAAAACCATAAAACTCAAGGGACCCACCTCTCTGCAATATTAATTTATGGTATTGTTGCTCAAAGTTTGGAGTAGTTGGATCGTCCTACGTGGGTCTCACACACACAAACCCTCTCTCTCTCTCTCTGCTCCTTCCTTGCTACATGAACTCCATGATTATTATGGGCTGGTTTGGATGCTAGGTTTGAAATCTAGGTTTCACAGATTCCGAGGTAAAATCTAGGTTTTGAAATGTGATTTATGTTTGGGAAGTTATAGCTTTTACAGATTT
>JANTPZ010142241.1:27777-42851 GCA_025593235.1 Vachellia pachyceras
CATTGTAAAATAATTCATGGCTAGATTTACATCTTATCAGAAAAAATTGCTAATGATTTTTCCCCAATAAAGCAATGGGCCTGTTTGGTAACCATTGGTTTATTTTCATAAGCACGTTTAACAGTGCTTTTCCGCAAAACGAGACAATCTCCTCCACGTATTTGCCTCGGTTTATGTGAATAAACACTTATAAATGGCTTATGACAATTTGCCAAATGGGCCCAATAAGTAGTGGGATAGTGCAGGTTAAAAGTGAAAACCATAAAACTCAAGGGACCCACCTCTCTGCAATATTAATTTATGGTATTGTTGCTCAAAGTTTGGAGTAGTTGGATCGTCCTACGTGGGTCTCACACACACAAACCCTCTCTCTCTCTCTCTCTCTCTCTCTCTGCGCCTTCCTTGCTACATGAACTCCATGATTATTATGTCAATAATAATTACGGGACACTGGCTTTCTGCAACTAGGTGGCTATGCTGTAAGTAACGGTTGGGGATTATTGGCATATATTCCATTTCAACTCTCGTCCACTATAAGATTCGCCTTTCATATATTCGCATATTACAAACACAAAACAAGTTTAAATGCGTCACCATTTTAACACTCAGTAGTGACTATAGTTTTGGATTATATGTGTCTGTACATCTTTGTCAGTTTTGGTGTTTTCAAACAATGAGAAGATATACACAGATATATATATATATATGTATATACGAAGTCCCGTTATATGTGTCTAATATCGTGGACACCATCGTATATATATTGTAACGTCGTGGCTAGCTATAGCATTTTTTCGTACAGCACCTATTTTGGTTTCTGTGTGATCTGGACAATTCATCATTAAAGCTTCTGGTTTATCTCGTAGACCAGTCAAACCCCTCCCATACAGATTCAGGACCATGGATTGTGAACTGTGACTGCAGCCCTAGTTAGCTTCAACATCCATTCACACACTGATATACACGCTAATAGATATATATATATAGAGAGAGAGAGAGACACACACACACAGAGAGACAGACGCACATATTGGTGCAGTCATGTGATGCCTTTTCTCTTAGGTGATTCGTACAGATTAAGATGAGAGTTTGAAGGGGATTGGGTGAGGAACTGGAACATGGAAATGGGGAAATGGACCCAAGTTGATGATGAATAATGACCTCAGCTTCTGAAAAGAAAATAAAAGGAAGGCAATTAGAGGCTTGTGAGGACCACTTGATGATGATGACGATGGTGTGTGTGTGAGAAAATGGGCATTGAAGGCTTAGACTGGTGGGTTTTACATGTGTATCTAGTTTTTGCCATGAATATTCACAGAGCACTTGTTGGCAGAGATGTATCCAGAGGAGGAGGAGGAAGCAAAGACCACTACTGACACCAACCAGCAAAAATCAAATTACAAAATGGTAAGATATATTATTAGCCCTTCCTAATATATAAACTAAAAGCTATCCGTCTTTTTAAACGTTAATTTATGTTATCTTCCAAATTCATATTTAGGGTTATTGAAATTTTTTATTTATTAAGTTTACCATTATTTTAGTTTTGATCTCTCGTATTTAAAACCATTATTAGTTTTGATCTTTCAATAGATAAAATCATTCAAATTTTTATTAAATTGTATGGATTAATGTTGTAAATGAAATAAAACTTGAGAAATCAAAACTGTTAATTTTAAACTTGTAGAATGAAAATAAAAATAAGAGAAAATTTGAGGGTAAAAAATTGTACTAGCCCTTGCATGTCTCCCATTGATTATGAGGTATCCGCTGCGCCTTTAATGTCTTTCCTGCTCTTGATAGTTTTCCCCCACTCTCCAAATATTTTGTTATTGTTTCTTGTTATCAATATATTCTATATAAAATAGGTGACATTTTGATATCTTATATACAAAAAAATAGTGAAGTTTTCAATTTTTCATTTTGTCAAAGATTTACATAAAAGTTTATGTAGTTTCTTTTTAATTTAGAGTATTAAATCTTTTTAAAAAGTAAAAAAAAAAGTAAAAAGTACATTTTTCCTAATAAGACATTAAATATTATTTATTTTATGTGGAATTTATCAATTTAATAATAAAAACAAATAAGAAAAAACATTTATGAAGCGTGAAAAGAAGATTTAGAGGTAGCTTACACCCACTCCCATTGAGTGTACATATTAAAGGTTTTCAAAGGAGAAGTTCCAATAACATAATTAAGAAATAGTAATTTAAAAATATATGTTTATTTCAAATAATTAATTTGATTGCTTTTTTTTAATATTCACGTATCAATTATCTATGGACAAGATAATACTACTCGTATACAAACACATTAAGCATCATTTTCAATCTGTCACCTTAAAAGTTTAACCCCAGCTAGTTCTCTCTCAAACACAACTTTTTATGTGTTTTAAATTCATAATCAGATATTGTAATCCAAAAAGGTTAACTTTCAATCACTTTATAATCATTGTATTTTCCATAATTATCCATTAGTTGTGATATTATTCTCATGACCAAATCTTATCATCATGGGGGCTACTATACTGAAATTAGTAAAGCATGAGATTTTACTCCAAAGTCCGACGTCTACGACTCAAAAAAGAGACATGAGACAGACGCAGAGGGGGAAAGTGTAAGACTATTATTATATTATAATATATATATATATATATTGAATAATGGTAGGCATGGCACAACTAGGTAGATTCTATACGAGATCCTCTTCTTTAAGTTTTTTTCTCACAAAATTTTTTTTTGAACATCTCTGACATTGTGCCACATTATTGAACCCTTTTCCAGATTCTTTTACTTTAAGTAGCCTACAAAGGAACACAATGGTCTTGTTTTTCTTCATAGCTAGTGTTGAAATTTTAGTTTGGAGGGAGAGTAGAAAACCTTACTCCTCCTATCTTAAGATTTGACAAAAGATTTATGATGTTTGTTTTGATATAAATCTTAAATATAATATTTCAGTGTATTTTATGTTCTAAATTTATAATTATTTTCTTATATCTCTTTATTGATTGCATATACAAAGAGATTTTTTCTTAAAGGAGTAGTTTCCGATATAAATAATTAAAAATTCTACTTTAGGAAAAATAGTGTATATTTTTACTAATAACTAATATATATTTACTCCTTTGGTTACTTAATTGATTTGGATAAATTAAGAAAGTTATATACATTAGTTAATTATAAGTTATAACAAATGTGACCTGATCTCTATGAAATATTTGTATATAACATTAGATTATATATAAATTTCTAAATTATTTAAATTAATTTTAAAAAATAAATATAAAACACAAAGTGAAATGATGTCTTACATGCATTTGGGATTGGAATTAATCCATGAACTAGCTTCTACATTTAGAACATAAGGCGTGTGCGTGTGTATGAAGACTAAAATCAACTTCTATTTGTATCTTAATTCTTAAGAGAAGTAAATGTATGTATCTAACAATTATTAGCTGGTTTTTACGTTTAGAATCATAGAAGAATATATATATATATATATATATAAGGTCATTTTTAGGTAAGCTTTTTTTTCACATTACACATAAATCAGCTTACGTAATAATATTTTTCTACCATTTTTTTAAATACGTTCGTGTTTGTGAAAAAATCAACTTGCAGTTGTAGCATCAGAGACATAAATGTATGTACCATATGGTCCCCTGATCACTGCAGAGAATTCTGTCATCAGCTACATTGTGCCCAAGGCTATGTCTAATCTATACACACAACAAACAAAATTAATGTAGCTCCTTGCGTTCTTTCCCTGGCTCTGATCTAATAAGACATGTCCTCCAATATATATCGCAATTCTCCTTCATCTTCCATGAAAACAAACAAAACTAGATCTTTGCAAGTACATCATGAAATTATTATTTAACAAGTTTGCATGCTTATAAAATATACTGTGACTTATTATAAATTTAGTATATTGATTAATGTGTCACATGTACACAGTGATATAAAGAATATTAGCTTTACGCGTTGATATAAAAGTGATTTATTTTTTTATATTAAAAAGTTTGAATAAACTGATTAATTATAATATATATTCTAAAATACTTATGTGTATCATTAAATTATTTATCAGTTTATAAGTTGGATAAATTAGTTTGAAGAAAAATGATTAAAATATTAGTCAATTAACTTTTTTAATTTCCCAAAAAATGTTAATTGACTCTTATATCAAAGACCGGGGATGATATAATACACACACATAAATATGTATATATGCATAATCCACCTTCTTGGTAAATAAAAGTTGGTTTAATTAGTAATGGGTTAGCTCATCATCCACAGGATTGTGAGTTTAAATCACATTGCTGTTACAAAAATCTTATTGATGGGTGATTTGTGAGTATTTCTATAAACTCTCTGTGATCCTAAAAGTATGTTCCAACCCTAATGAGTCCAAGGTGCAACTCACCTGAATTTTGTATTAGTTGTGTGAGAAGAATTCTTTCTGTTTACTTTTCCCCTCTTTATGTAAAAAATAAGTTATCATTTGTTTACCTAATTACCATCTAAGTTCTGCAAGAACCAAAGCTTTTGTTTGCTTATCATTAGTCAGCATTGTGCCCTACCTCGCCAACTTCAATCATGTAATGCGTTAATTATTAGTCAAACGTATATAAAGCATCTTATATTATTTTTCCCACTTCGTATCTAAAAACTTCAAATCAATCAAAATGATATAATGAATGAATAAACTAAACTGAGAGAGAATCCTACCTCCCCATTTTGAAAATCGTCATAACTCTACAGTATGGGCGCAGGCACATGGTGATGAGCAGGGTTAGGCAAGGTAGTGATATGACATTAATAATTAAGTTTAAAAATAATAATGTAATATTATTGAAGGTAAAGAGAATAATATACATTTTTGCTTCATTCATACAGGACAGTAATAGCTGTGGGAGGGGGCCTCTTGTTCCTGCTTGTTATTAGTGCTTCAATGAGTTGTTTCCCATATGGAAGTTTTCTTGTGATCGATAAATCTCCCACAGAAGCAAATAACTGTTCATTGACTAGTACTTTAGAAACATAGATTTTATTGTTATTTGTTGCTTTCTTTTATACTTTGTTTGATTCTTCAAAATTATGTAGAAAAAAGCATGAATGTTTATCATAGCACCCCATATGGACTAATTAGACTCATCTGTATCTATATGCCCTACCTCTTAATTAATGATTCATCTCTCTCTTTCTCTGGGTTGTGATATATATCTTTGAAAATCTCCATGCAGCTTCAATCCCATTGCATTGCACGTGCAATTCACTGCCTTTTTTCTTTGCTTAATGGTTTGGATCCCCATGCGCGGGCAATTTCTATGTCGGTTGGAATTCCATCATGCACCTATTATCATACCAATAATACTATAAGGGAGTGAATGTTGAGTTATAGTATAAAATTGAAGTATATGAAAAAAGGATGTTGAGATCGAATATACAATTATATAAGATGAGACTCATAATGAACATACTCAAAAAAGAGTTGGTGGAATGATATCTATTAAAAAAATGATAACTGTTTGAGGTGGTTTAAAAAAAAAAAGAAGTGTTGGATATGCTGGTGATGGGATAGATCAAGCAGTATATAGTTATCTAAAAAATTTAGTAGAGAAAGATCTATGTGAACACTTATATAATGAAGTTATTGATCAATATCTTTTGATTAATGATTTGTCCAAATACTCCTCTAATCTAGTTCATAAGCCATTTCGAACATGTTTCATATATAAAAACCTTATTTCATTAAATTTACCTCAAAATTTAACAACTTTTTAACTTTATATCTATTTGACATACATTATATATGATAAAAATTGTGAATTCATGTAAAAAATTTAATGATATAAGTTATAAATAGGGTAAAAAATTCGCCTTTTTCTATCTAATAAATATGACCAAACGGGTGCTTGGTTGTCGATATAACACAATGATACTGTACACGATCTATATGTAGCTGATTCCACTAAGTGGAATAAGGCTAGTTGTTGCTACCTTAGACTAAAAGTAACAACTGATTAGTGATAAACACGCGCAACTGTTTCTTCTTAACCTTTTAGCCTAGGCATAATGATTACATTCAATGTAATTCTAATTCCTCACGGCATTGCTAAGACGCAGGACCATAATAAGTATTGGTTTGAAAATGAAGGGACACAGCTTTAAATTGGAAGCACGAATATTAACATTTCAGAAGAGGCTCACAAGGACTATTAAGAAGCTACTACATCACAGTGATTTACAATATTAGCTTAGCTGTCACCCCTCTTTCTCTGGCTAGTTAGATGATATACATACACATATATATATATAGATATATATGTACAAGCAAATTATTTGATAAACAACTTCCAAGGATCCATGTATTTCCACCAACAGGATCACTACTGTGATGCTTATTTTTTTTACTGCGATTTGAGAAATGCTTCATCAGGGTACAAAGTGAATCACATTGATTTGTACGTTTATATTGATAAGGTCAAGAAAAGATGGGATTTTTCTTTGTGTAATTTTGTTTTCTAGCTCTAGGGTTTCACCTACTAGCTAGCATAATTAGTTCACCCATCATATCGGGCACAAAGAGATTCCCCCTAATGATATCTTAATTAATTATTAATGTGCATGAAGTCTTACTTGTTTACAGTTCTAACTACCTAGTTATTTAATAATAAAATTTGAAGATTGTACCATTTTAATTCCATGTTGAATATGATGCTCCCACACATTTGAGCCTCTAAAAAATACACATACAAAAGCTTATATGTATATATTCTTTCTGGTTAAAAATATAAATTACTTTTAACCACCTTGCTAGAATTAAAAACAAGTGATTAACTCATTAATTCGTCTTAAATTGAAAAATTTCAACTTTACCCATGTTTAAATTTATCTCAATCACATCTCTCCTCTTTCTTGATATCGAATGAGTATCACCAATAAATAGGGGTATAATTGTAAAATGGTAATTAATAGCTCTCTATCTGGCTTATATTAAAGATCAAGATTTTTGTTTAGAAGGTGACATATATTTTGCAACATATATAAGAAGTCTATATACTGTGATTTGGCTACATTTAATAAATAATACATATGCAACCCATCGCTAACACTCTTCAAAGGGACGTCATAAGAATGAAATCTAATTAAGGAGCAATAGATTTTTAATTAATAAAAAACCCCCAGTAAAGCATGCATGTATTATTAGAGAGAGACCGTTTTAGTTCTAGAGTACAAAAGGGTCAGCTTCACGAGAATTATATATTATGTTGGCCAGAATCAAGATTCCTATTTAATTATCACTTAAATCATATATCAAATCATGGATTCTCCAAAGATTTGTGTGGGCTTTACTTAATCGGTATGTCTACTAATTGATACATATCTAGTTGGTTAGCTCTATTATTAGTTTAATCCATTAGTGAACTAGAGAAAAACAAATCTAGTTTCAATTTCCTACTATTACAAAGATCAATATATCAATATAGAATCTATAATAAATTGCATTGTTCATTGGTTACATGAATAGTATCTTTAAATTATATGTATAACTCAAGGGAGACCATGCAATCTATTTTTATATTTTATATAGCTACATTTGTAAGATATAAATTAATTCAAAAAAGAAAATTTATAGGAAGGTAAAATTGTTTGTTTTTGGAATTGAATTCTCTTCCAATAAACTTAATGTGTGTTTGGGAAGTCCGTTGAGAGAAGAAAGTTTACAGATTCCGAGATATTTTACGGATTTTAAGATGATTTTATGGATTTCGAGATGGTTTTGATAAATTTCGAGATGGTTTTTATAGATTTCGAGATGGTTTTATATTGGAATGTGTCTACAGTTTGGAAGACGGTGTTCCCAAACAAGCACTTAGAATCTTTTTTATATAAACGGAAATAAAAAAGAAAAGACAAACAAAAGACAAAAAAAGTGACATCCGATGCCTTCAGAAAAGCAACCGTAGATGGTTCATTAAACTTAGAATCTAGATGGGGGAAGATAAGGGAAAATCGGTGAAGAAGTCTTCGTTGAAATTTTTTTGTGACAACAGAGATCCATGTGAGAGTGTTGATGCTTTGTGTGTATAAAATTTGTAAAGTATTAATGCTTTCAATGCATGCATAAATATTTATTGGATCCTTTTGTTCAATAAAATGTTCAAATTACACAGGGACATTTTTAGCAATTTTATTAAATGATTGGTTTTCTCTCTATATCTTCATCAAATTGTCCTATACCTAAAAAAAACGCCTCGTTATATACTTTAAAAGTGAATGTGATATATATAATTCACTTTAGTTTTTTAATACTCTCTCCAATTCTAAACATTATAAGGTTTTCTTTAATTTTAAATGTAAGACATCGATTTATTTTATCTCTTAAATTTATAATTCTTTGCATTACTTACTATCTCTATTAATTACCCACATTATTCATATGTTTTTCATCCTTATGGTTGTTTTCAAGCTAAGACATTTTTTTTATAAATAATTAACTAAACTGATTTAACTAGAATATACTAGCATTTTTTCCAAGGGAAAGGGCAAAAAAAAACTTGACTTTTAAATTTGTGGGTTACAATCACATCACAATCATGCACAGTCAACTATTTGCTGTCAAAAGCTAGCAAGTTTCATGGGTGGATCAGTATGGAAATGGGTAAAGATCCAAGAGGCGAAGACCTTTAAACAGAACCTTCTTCTGAACAATGAGATGCGTGGTTGTATAAGTTTATGATTGGTCAAAAAAATGATAAAGAAGAAGAAAAAGATAACAAAGGGACAACCATATATGTCGTGAATGAAAAAAAAAGGACAATTTTGATTAATGTACACATGGCACATTGTACACCACCTATCATTACTACTCCTTTTCGTCTTTGATATAAGAGTTGATTGATATTTTTAGAGATATTAAACAAGTTGATTAACCGATACATTTACTATTTTTATTCAAACTAATTTTTCTGAATCATAAACTTATACATAGAATCCAATTGTACATATAAATATTTTAAAATATATATTATAATTAAGTGATTTATTTGACTTTTTTAATCTCTAAAAAGTTAACTAGCTTTTATGTTAAAGAGCATGTATATTAATGAGTAGACGTAGTATTATGAATTAATTATTATATCAAATTCTTAATATAATCACTACTTGAATCTTTTGGAATTAAAAAAAAAGCTAAATAACATACTTTGGGTGATATTTATATTCTGAAATATCTATATGTATCATTAAATTATATATGAGTTTATAAAACACATAAATTTGTTTGAGAAAAATAATAAATATTTCAATTCATTTAATTATTTTTAATCCTTAAAAATAATAAAGTAAAGTTGTATTAAAAACTGAAGTGACGAATTAATTAATGTAATATTATATACAGTACATATCCTTGTAGTAGTAGGTTTGGAGAAGTCAATGAGAGTAATGGGGTGTTCGGTAACACTTTTACACTCAACAAACGTACGTTTAACAGTATTTTTTTGTAAAACGAAATAATATCCTTCATGTATTTATTTCGAATTTTAAATAAAAGTAATGCTCTACCAAAAATAAAATAAAATTAGATCTTCGTATCTCTCAAACTTTCACCTTGAATGGCTCCTTTTTACGTGATGATGTGATTTATGTGTAACAATCTGTAGGATGGGATGATGCATTTTCAATTAAATAACATTGTTCTGTATGATTGCACTTTGCACCAATCTCAGGGATAAATTTTTAAGGTGACATCACATCATCACAGTTAAAAAAAAAAAGACAAAAATATTCACAGTAAACAAATATTACTTTAATATTAATTAATTTTCCAAAGTCACATTTAATTTGAATTAAGTCAAATCACGTCCATGTGAAATTCTTTTCACAATAATTTTCTCCATACATACGCGCCCTGCTTCAAAGAAACAAATTTCAAACTATATATATATATATGAACTAATTAATACTAGTAACGAAAACATAATAATAAATAGATTGTTGATATAAATTAAACAATATTATTCATGATTTTCTAATCAACATAGCTTCTTATATACGATATGAAAATATGTTGACACCAAATCAGCATGTTTTTTCTTTACCAAAAAATGTTTAAATGAGTTTGATTAAAAAAAAATTTATTAAATTTAATGACAAGGTCCACTCACCTTCAAGGAAATTTTGACATTCAAACTCATTTTCGTAATGTATATATAATACATATTATTGGGTAGACTTAATTTTATTTACTAGCTACACTTGAATTATTAATTCATAATTAACTAATAGCACCTTCTATCTTTAACATAAAAGCTTAGGATTATATTTGATTCAAGATATAAGATTTGAATATATTATATCTCTTATGTTCACTTTTTTTAAGATTAATTATGACCTAATTTATAAATTGGTCTATAATGTAATGTTATACATAGGAATTTTAGGGTGATAAAATTACATTTTCTATATAATTAAGCAATTTATTTTACTTCCTCCATCTACTCAAATTAATTAAATGACTTTTATATTAAGTACTTGAGGTACTTTATACTTTATTTAGAATTTAATGCTAAAATATAGATAAATTATTTTACTTTGGTTTTTTCAATTAAATTAAATGTAATATGTCAATCCATTTTGTCTTGTAAGTTTATAATTTTTTTCTTTAAATCTTTCTTATTAGCCATACATATTAAAAAGGTTTTTTTTATCAAAGTAGCAATGTCCAATACAAATAATTTATTTTTTATAAATAACTAAATTAACTATATTTTAATATCTATAAATTAGTTATTTTATTCGTATATTTATTGGATGTTTATGGCAAAAAAGTATATTTACTGGGGTGAGTACGAGAAATACTTACATACTCCTATAATGTTAAATCATCTATACTATCTTCAATAAAAATATTTCAACTGTCATTTTTGTCGATCTCATATCTCATAAATGTTTCTTAATTATTTCTCTCTCTACAACCTAGGTGTTTGTATGACTTAAAAAAAGACAGATAAAACATTTCTTATTTGAGGAGAGTATAGATGACATGACACTCCAGAAACACATAAGTATTTCTTCAGTGTTTTTCCGCAAAACGAAACAATCTCCTTCACATATTTACCTCGACTTGTGTGAATAAGCCCATAAGTACTTTTCTACCGCTTTGCCAAACGGACCTAATGTTTCCATATAGTAGAAAAGCAAGCTCGTGTAACATTAAACAAAATCACTTTTATATATTTACCTCATAAAAAATAATTTTATGTTGGTACCACTTATCCAAACATCTGCTTTTGAATTATAGATTGGGAAAGTGAGATTTTGAGGGAACCACAAAGTGAAATTGAGATTGGCAACTGGCTAAGCCTTCTTTTTAGGGGGAAAACAAAATAATAATAATAATAATAATAATAATAATATAAAAAAAAGCAAAGAAGAAACTTGTGATAAGGACTAACTAAATTTATTGAGCTTTTGTGGGACCCTACACATGAAATGCAATGTGGGCATTAAGACCCCCTTAATGCGGACACATGGCTCAGAGATAAGTAGATAGCTTTGGTCTCACAAAGCCCTAACACTTTTAATTTTGGGTGACTAATTCTTTCATTTATTTCATTTGTTTTTTCTTTAGTTGAAATTCAAATCAAACACTTGGTTAGGTGCTCTCCTCTAAGGAATCTTCCTTTTTTTATGCAAATCTTGGTGTTGATTGATTTCATACAATGATTGGGACATACATTAATTAATCCAAACTTTTAGAATGCATTATATTTTAAAGAAAAAGATAAGTGGGCCTACTGGAGAACGCAGGTCGGAAAAAAAATTCCTAACATATTTATTTCATAAACCATAAATCGTATTAAAAAAACAATTTTTATAGCTAATCCAAATAAATATGCTGCCTATCTTTTGGGCAATGCTGGAATGCATATCCAAGATGTTTTTTTGTCACTTAAAAAAAATACAAGGGCATACTGCTAATCAGTCCTGATTTAGAAAGAACTATGTAAGGCCTTGTTTGGTATATTTATTATCAAAATATTCATTTTTTATATGATACTAAAACTGAAAATTGCAATCTATTATATTCTATTTATTTTTCAAAGTGTATACATTATTATTATTTAGGAGTACAAAATATACGTCTTTTATACAACATATTATTTTTCAATTCCTTTTACTGTTCATGCCCAATGAGCTGTGAAAGAGAAAGAAATAAAATGTGTTTTTTTTCCTAGTTGTCAGCTCTGATTTTGCTTTTAGTAATTTAAGAAATAGATGGTGTTTGTGATGCATGGAAAATAATCGAAATATGACTTATTCTGATTTTATATCATATATAAATATGTAAAAATAAGATATGAATTTTTTTTTCTTTACCATCAATGACATTCGATATTTTAATTTCATTCCTATTTAGGTTTTATTTTTTCAAGTTTCAAATAAGTGATTTTATCATCAAGTTTAATTTTATTTAAAATAATTAAAAATTTCAATTATTTTTACATTTTGAAAGATTAAAACCATTGATTTTAAATTTAAGAGACAGAAATCAAAATAAAAATAAATTTAAAAAATAAAAAATTATATTAACTGATTTAAATCACGCCAGATGAAAATATGCATTGTGGCCAAATTCATTGAATAAATTGACGTGTATCGGGAGAATTGCTAATTGCAAATGGTCCATTCTCACAGAGCATTTTGGTCACATCAAAAATTGGATCTATTCAGATTAATTTCTCGTCACTACGCTTTTTTTTTAAAAAAAATTTACAACCATTACAAATTATTTAGATCAAATTTTAATAAATTTAAGCATTAATGGATTTTTTCCCTAAAATGTCAAATCTCAATCATCCAAATTACAAACAATTTATTTGTCAAACCAAGCAACATATATCAGGTCAAATTCAATGACACAAGAAAAATTTTTAGTTTACCTTCATAATTAAAAATATCAACTCATTAATTTCTGATAAAATATGTAATCATTTTCCATTACAATGTAATAAATAATTGACAAAGTAAAGTAAAAAAAAATTCATTGGTTTATATTTAAGTATTTTTTGGATCTAAAGGAAGATAATTTTCTCAAAAATATTTTTTAACATTCACACAAATTTAAATTCATAATTTTATATTTAAACGATTTAAATCTTTTTATAAAAACAAACTATTTTTATTTTCGAAATTTAGAGTCGTCGTAAATGGACCCAACAAATGAACCCTTCTTGGGATGCTATGAGCAAGTGAGGGAGTGGAGGGAGCCAAGAGTATTATAACTTTTAAGAGTGTGGATTTATATATATCTTTTTATAAAACATTTGAGATCAAGTTCATTTTAGACATTTTTTTAGTAAAACTCAATTGTCTTAATATAAACAAATATAATTGTATAGAGATAGTGGCATGGAAGGAATTCACACGTTATGCAATAACTTGTAGGAAAGTTTGCAAAACAAAATATATAGACTTTAACGCAATATTTTTATATAATTCGAGATAAATATTATTTTATAAATTCATTTTGTAAATAGTAAAATTAGGTTTTAAAAGTGATATTATTAGGTTTGTAAAAATGCCAATTCAAACAAATAACCAACCCCTAATATTAATAATAACATAAACTCCTCAGGATGTGTTCTACATTTTATTTGCACAAGTCCATTTCTCAACCAAACAATAAGCTGGATTTAAGAAATATTAAATAATTGATAATTAAGAGGAATTAAGGAGGAGAAAATAAATTACAAACGTGGTTTAATGTGGAAAAACCACAGTACGAGGGACAAAATATAATAAGAGAAGTTTGACACACAAACATCTTCCTTTTATGACTTAATTAGGCATTGTTTGATTTGGTATTTTCAAAATATTTTTTATTTTTTTAAACAAAAATAAAAAAGCCTTGTTTGATAATTATTTTTGAATTGAACATTTTATAAAAAAATAGCAACATGCTTTTTTAAAAAGAAAATAGAGCAAACTTTTTATATGTTTTCTTATTTTTTGTTCGGTAAATATACTATAACTTGTTACCTTATGATGAGATTTTGTAAGTGATTAATTGCTTAGGGATAGCAAAATAATTTTAATAAAATTTATACTTTTCTTAAAAATTAGCTTATGCTCTTTTTGATAATTTGTATTTGGAAAATGTTATTTTGATAACATCCATATTCCATCCAAATACTCTCATTGTATTAAAATCTCTTTTTATTATTTTTCTATAAACTACCCAAACACACCCTTGAGAATCATTTCACTGCTACTTGAATTAGTTTCTTGTACATATTAATTAAGATAAAAATATTTTAAAATTTATTGAAAATTCTTTGCAAAACAAAAATATCTTGAATTCCTTAAATTTTTTTTATCCTTTCCATAGATTCCTAGACAGGTGGGTTATCTTCTCTCTTCAGCTTCCACTGTGATCCCCCGGCAAAAAAAACTTGCCCGCTATTTTCCCGATATCTTCCTCTTCCATCTCCTCCCATTTTCTCGCGATATCTTCTCTCTCCCGGCCTCTCTCCCCTCTCTCTCTAAGCTCCCCCCAATTTCAAAAGTTAAAAAGGCAAAGAGGAGGGGTGAGCAGAACAGAACAGGAGTTGCAGACTCAGGAACACACCCAGACGAGGAAGAGGAAGAGGAATTAATTACCATTCTGCCATTTCCTTTATTACCCCCAACCCACCCGCTGCACCCACCCACGAACAACCCTTCAAATCCCTCTTCCTTCCTATTCCTTCGCGTTTTCCGTCTATATAATCTCTCCTTCTCCTTCACTCTCACCTCACTTTCGTACCCTTAAAGCCTCTCTTTTATCCCTCAATATACCAAATAGCCCCTTCCCTTCTTTTCCGTTGCGCTTTCCCATCAATTGAAGCTATCCTTTTCACACCAAATTTCATATATTCAATGTGATCTTCCTCTTTCTCCTTTCTTCTTTATCAATTAACCTCTCGATCTTCGATCTACCTCACTTGGTGAAGCGGCTGTACCGTCTCCTCGAATGGGCAATTGAAACTTAGTGAGTGAACAGGTATAAGGAGGAGAGAGGGAATC
>JANTPZ010142244.1:0-30891 GCA_025593235.1 Vachellia pachyceras
AACCTTGCATATGAAAATATGCAAGTATAAAAGTATTAAAAAAGTTAAATAAAGTATTTGTTTATGTGCTTATTTGATTATATACCAATTTATAAGTTATAATATTAATTTAAAAAATAATAAATTTAAATACTTTTAATGTATTTAATTTTTTTAATATTCTTAAAAAAATCAACTAACTATTACATTAAAGAGTAGATGAGACTATGATAGGGTGTTTGCATCATAATTACAATTATTTGTGGCCCAAGTTCAAGATCATGGAATAATTATAATTAATTTTTTTTAGGAAATGCTATAAGGTAATCAAGGCTAAAATGACGAATGTGTGCACTAAATTTATGAAAAATAAGGATTAAAACCAAGCAGGGAGTTACATATCCAGATTCACAAAACCAACACGCTCTTGAATTATATTATAACACTTATTTCACTGGGAGTTTAGATATACCTGAATCAAGATGGACATGGTCATAAAAGAGCTATTGTATTTACATTTCAATTCTCATTCTATTGGAACTGGAACTAATTCGAATTCTGTTTGGATAGTCCGTTAGCAGAACGGACACAGATTTCGAGATAAATATGTGAGAGGAATTTTGTTTCGGTAAGCGTAAGAATGAATTTTGGTTGCCCAAACGGGCTAACCAAACAAGCCCTTAAAGAGGCAAGTACTAACAGTCTAAAGGTACAACTACATAATCGAAACCATGACCTCCCACTTGAGAGATACTATACCACTAAATTGTAAGATCTTGGAAACGGTTTTGATCTTTCAATAAGCATGGAGATTCCAAAATCCATCCCCAGCAAACAAAGCGAACAAGTTGCATAAAAAAGGAAAAGGGTACATAGCGATAGGGTCATTAATGAGAATTTGGTCATCATCTGCTTTTCCAATTAAAAAAAAGTTAAGGTTGAAAGGTTCATATGCTTTGTGGCCAGGCCTCACAACTTACACCATCACTCACTCCTATGGACCCTTTGGTCCACTAAACTTTAATACCATATTTTGTTTCCTTTTGGAAAATAAAAACTTCTATTAAAATAAGAAATTGTTTCATAATTAATTTGAGAATTTGTATACTTTTAACCAAGTCAATTTTTGCCGACCACGAGTTAACCCATTAACAACGTTACCCATCATGTTTGGATGATGCTCAAACATACTGAGTTTATTTGGTATTCCGTTTGGAAAAGTCAAACGTGCGTTTAACAGTGTTTTTTTCACAAAACGAGATAATTTCCTCCACACATTTACCTCGTAAATGGTAAAATCACTTTTTTCCACCGCGTTCGCAAACGGGCCTACTGATATGTTTGTAGAAAGAAATGATTTTTTAAAAAATCTTCACGTACAATGTTGTGTTGATCTTATGAAAGGGATTTGAATCGCTTAAGAAACACGATATCTCAAGTCTGAATTCATGTGGATGTAAAAAACACTTTTAAGAGAATTTCCCTCAGTTATGCTTGACAATGCTCAAACCTGGATTAATCAGATGATCATATATATATATAAAGATTTTCAAATACTTAAAAGCAAAAAAAAAAAACAAGGCGCTGAAAATAAAACCTAGTTTAAGATAAACAACATTGCATGATTGATTCAGAGTACAATTGGGTCGGGCCATGAGGTAATGGCGTTTGTTGTATGTGTGTGTTTCTTACTGATTTGTCCTAATCTTCTTTTTATATATTTCTGGTCATGAAAAAGATTTGTTGTTTGTTTTTTTTATTTAAAGAGAAATAGTGACACCCATATAGGCCATAACCTTTTTTTTTTTTTTAACAACAAGCAAGTGGATCATTTGGCTCACACTTGGAACCCTAATATCCGGTCCCTTTTCCTAAGTCTCTGACCTTCTTTCAACTGAACTAGATAATCCGGGATAACTGACTAATCCGAAACGAGAATACACGTGGCACACCCCTTTTACAATCGCTTTGTTAAAGACTCAAGTAGGTAGCTCCATAGAAAATCAACTTGATTTTTCCCCATATAATCACATGATTAGAAACTTTAATTAATCATTTTTCGTATTATAAAATTTTTTTAAGCCATAATTATATGTTAAAGTTGGCACATTTTTATTTAAAGCTAATCTAATCAATAAAAAAAATGCACTTGTCTTTCTTTTTTTAAAAAAAATACTCTTCGTGCATACGTACGCATATCATAATTGCAGTTTGTGGATATTTCTTTTTTTTTTGTATAAAATAAAACTGTATTATGAGTTGAATCTTGAAGGCTTATCAAAATTAGAGTACGCCTTTGTGTTTTAAAAATGTTTACAAATCACCCATTAATAATGTAGAAAGACTTAAACTTGAATTTTAACAGTAAAATATGTTGATTGCTTAGGTTTTTGTAATTTTAAGTTGTGACAAAAAATATCCTAAATAATGTTAAATTTATAACGTAATTTTGAAATAGTCCACAATCTGCACTTAGTTTTTAAAAAAAGTGGGAGATTGATACTAAAATGGCATTAGCAAGAACCACAGCTTTAGCATCAGACATGGAAGATTCATTAATCAAATATCACTCATCACTGTGCTTGTTTGGCAACATCGTTACCAAAACGGTACACGTAAACTGAGACAAAACCATCTCGAAATCCACAAAATGCCTCGGAATCTGTAAAATCCATTCTCCCAACGGAGTTCCCAACACACACACTATCTTTTAAAGAGCACCACAGGACACATTACCAAAAGCAATATAATGAAGACCATAGATTCATCGGTTTATATATTTATCACCAAATTACTTTATATCCTGTGCTATATCTATTGATTAGATGCACTTTTTTTTTAATTTTCAAAATTTATACAATTTTGTTCTCTATAGAAAAAAAAGGAAAAATATCTTACAAGGATTCACACTATCTTCTAAATTCAAGATTCTTTATCTTTTATGTGCCTTTTAAAATCCATGCAAACTTGTCTCTAAAATCAAGAATAAAATATACAAATCTTCTTTCAATTTTGTTAAATTTAAATATGCCTATCCATTTTCTTTTGTTTAAGCACAACAAGTTTAAGGTGAATCAACCTGTTAATTGGAATGAGTTATAACTTTTAAATACAAGATTTCCTGTTTAAATCCATGTAAACGTAAATAAAGAAAATTTTAGAAGAGATACCCTTGATTAGAATAAATAATAGATATATCCTAATACTAAATATAAGATAATTATATACACACACTAACGTATCAAATAATTATATATATAGGCAAACATGCAAAGTTAAGGTGAATTTGGCCCAAAAGTCCATGAAAATCACAACAGGAATCAAGATTTTTTTAGGTACAAAGATTTTCTGGCAAACATATTTAAGGTGTTATCAGATACTAAATGTTTCACATTTCTATCTATGGTATAGGGTTTCACACCTTAATTTATTACGTGGTGAGAGACTAGTTCCTTATATTAAACTCAACTCCCATTAATAGTACTTAAAAAATTTTATAGATTAGTTATAAATGAAATTTAATGCTACTTTTAGTCCTTAATAAATGAACTACTTAACTAATTTTGTATATTAAAATAATAAAATAGCTTGGTTAATTTTAAAAAAGGTAACATAATATCATTAAAATAATCTTGTGTAACATTATATTTTATATAAGTTAAAAATTAATTAAAAATAAATATACGAAACGGGACCATATGAGAACGACAAGAAAAGTTTGCGTATCTAGAAAATTAATAAGAAAAAAGGGATGTCCGTGCAAACAAATATGAAACCAAACAACGTTTGCTTAACGTAATTTGCGTTACCAGTTAAATATGAATTAATTATAAACTGGTGTGCATGATGCCACTTGTCAATTCCATATTGGATGTATAAATTTCACATTTTTTTACACAGAAATTTCATATTATCTAATCACAAAAGGCATTATGGTTTTTTCTCCGTTAAACAGTCGACGCCTTTTTATATCTTGTTGGGTTCATTGGTAGAGAAGCACTTTTACGCAAGCCGGGGTAAATATATGGAGGAGATTGTCTCGTTTTACAGAAAAACACTACTGAACATATTTTTGGATGAGAATTTAAGTGTTTCCGAATAAGCACATTGTGCTTGTTTGGCAACATCGTTGCCAAAACGGAACACGTAAGCTAAGATAAAACCATCTCAAAATTTGTAAAAACCATGTCGAAATCTATAAAAACCATTTAGAAATCCGTAAAACCATCTTGAAATTTATAAAATGTCTCGAAATCTGTAAACTCATTTCTCCCAACGGAGTTTCCAAACAAGCACATTATCTTGAAGCAATCGGCTAATCCAACTCCACTCGATTGAGATCCGTTGGGTTGGAGCATCCCAACAAGAACTTTCTTCATGCCTAAAGTTCAAACTCGAGATCAATTGATTATGTAGAGGAAATATGTAAAAAAATTTCGGTAAATTGAGATAAAATTTATATCGTATACACTAGATGATTGGTAACAATCCAGAATCACTTTTAAAAGTATTTTTATGTGAGTGAGATGAAATTCTTATTATATTTTACTTTAAATTATGTAAAATCACTTTAAAAAAATTGATATGGTAAAATTACTTCAACAGTTGTTAAGGGTGAATATGGAAAAAAGTGGATTAATTCTTTAAAAAAAACAAGAAATAGACTCATTAACAAATAAAAAAAATGAAAAACCAAGTCCAAGCCTAGTTGGTTGTGTTAAAGGACAATGGCTTCGTTTGGAAACCCGTTGGGAAAACGGATACAGATTCTGAGGTACTTTATGTGAGAGGAATTTTGTCTCGACTTGCGTGAGAATGGATTTGGGGAGCCAAAACGGGCTCCCCAACATGTTTCCAAACGCAGCCAATGATTTCGATTATTTTATGTCGTGGGACTCTCAATTCAGCATCTTCATGGACTTCTCTTTTAATTATCTATTAATTTTTATTTTAAACAACGTGTTTATTTATTAAGTATAACAAAAGTACCACTCATCTTATTTCATGCTAAAATAATCTCTGGCTTTTAATAACAAATAGCAGTAATTATTACATATCAATTTTCAATCTAATTAAATGCAAAAAGTAATAATATTAAAAATGTGAATGCATGAAAGCTCTATTGCTGCTTTATTGTCGAAGTCATAATTTTAAAATGGTTAAAAAAATTTGAAAATATCCACATTGGATTACTGAATATTTAGAAGATTTCTCTAAAGTCATATTTACCCTGAAAGTTGACAAATCATATAATTTTCGATCTAACAATGGAGGGTTCCACGGACATTTACCATCATTTCAAGTCCTGAACTGGACATACCTACTCTCGACCCGGGACTCTTTATATGGTTCACTTTCTTCTATTGAGCAGGCCCTCATGTCAATGCCAGCTCCAGACTTCATCCTTTGCTCTTTGTAATTCCATAACATACATATCAAGTCACGACTTGGTATTTTCAGGTCGTGATTTGAGATGTACCAAGAACACATGAAAGCTCGAAAGGGTATTAAGTTGCAATTTGATATGTTCAGATCCCGACTTGAGATGATGGTAAACTTTGGTTGAACCCTCAATTGCTCTAAGTAAAAAATGATGATACGTTTTGTCAACTTCCAAAGCAAATACCATCCCAGAAAAATTTTCGAATATTCAGTGTTTCAACATGGATATTCCTAGGACAAAAAGATGCTTTACCCTTTTAAAATTTTAGTTGCTTTAACTTTACAACGTACATTATTCGAAGTGTAAAGTTTTATAAATGTAAAGTTTGAGATTCCCCTATTGCGTTATTATCATAGCTACGGTTGTTTGTTCCCGTTTATGGCTTCTTTAATCTTGAATGCGAAATTATCGATGGATCCCTCCCACTTATCCTAATTGTGATATCTCAGACTTTTTAATGTTCAGCACAAAGCTAGCAACCAACACCCCTCATTTTTTTAAGTTACGAAGAATAGAAAATTACAAAATAGTCGCAAGAGAGCCAAAGAGATCACAAGGGGAAAAAATTAGAGCAATTTACTATTAGATTCTAAATAGATGAATTAATGAATAAAATGTTATAAAGATTGATAAAATTACCATCAGGTCACAGCAATAGCTGGTTTGATTGTCATTAACAACCTTACCAGCGGTCAATAACAACAGAACCATCTACAATTGGGACCTGACGGTAATTTTATCAATCTTTAAGTTATTTTATTCATTAATTGGATTATTTGAGACCTGATAATAAATTTCTAAAAAAAATTATAGTTGGGGACATCACATGGTCAATTCAAGGTGGACAAAAGAAAAAAAAATTGGTTCAATGCTTCTCACTTAAAATAAGGAAAAAAATTGTTAAAGAGATCTCTCGTTATAATTTATTTCTGTTGGTTTAAATATGTCTATGAATCAGTGTCGTCAGAGTACAGAGCACTGCTGAAAAAGGGTTATATCCGGTAAAAATCGATTGTAAGGAGGTCACTGAATAAAATAACTCAAATATATTGTGGGTTTTATTATATTTAAAATACCCATGCGTTTTTATTTCTAATTTTTTTTATAAATAATAGCCATTAAAATAAAATAACTCAAATATAATTGGTTAATTTAAATCTTAAAAACCATCTCAATAAGATTGACCTTCTATGATATGTAATTGAATTTCATCTTAATCTTTCATTTTATAAAAAACGGAGGCAATTGTTCAACTGTCATTCATTTAATATTTTGTAAAGTTTCAATAATAAAACTTTCAAATTAAAACTACAAGTGTACCTATATTATTCACTTAGATATATTGATTTATTCTTTTTCACTTTGATTTTAAATATTTTATAGCCATGCATGGCATTATTTTTTTGGGGGGGATGAATTCGCATATATGGTTACGATTTTCTTGCCAAAAATAATTATGACCTTTTTAAATGAAAAAAATGGAAAATCCATGTTAAAAACCATTCTGGAAAAAAAAAATAAGGCTCTGAGCCTTCTCATTGTAACAAAAAATTCCATAATAAATTTATCCACAAAAATTCTCTGATAAATAATTTATTTAATTATTCCTTGAATATTATATAACAAATAATGGTTTTAAATTTCATAGTTTGAACGTTTCACAATGACCAAAATATTGTTTTGTATCGAAAAATCATTTGAAATTTGATGAGTTATCAGTGACTAATAATATATATGACTTTTCATTTTTTTTTGAGCATGTGTTTATTTAATTCTTTTTCTTGTTTTATTTACTAAAAAGAGGGAAAAAGTGGAGAACAAAGAGGGGAGCACACAAAAAATATTAAGCATATGGTTAAACAATATGTAAATAAATTACTAGTCTTTAAGGCTGCAGAAATATAATCAAATTATGTGTGTGTGCCTTACTTTTGTAAATTTTCGTTTTACATCTAAAATTTTGAGAAAATTACCCAGAGGTCATAAGTAAGGGAGTGTGATATAAAATGATTCTAAAAGATTGTAAATAGGAGCTGTTTCACTTGTAAATTGTGTTTTCGACTTGTCATTAACAATCTCTTGGGACCATTTTGTAAACATTCACTTGCTTGGGGCCTCTGGGTAATTCTTCCTATAATTTTCTTTAAACTTTGAATTATACTTACATAATTTTTTAACTATGAAAACATCAATGATAATAAAATTTATTGTTGGAATCTTACAATTAAATTTTTTGTAGTTAATTTCTTTGTTGCTAATCAATTATTTATTTGGCCAATAAATCCTGATACAAGGAAAAAATATTTCCATGTAATTTAAAATTTAATAACATTATTTATATATACTTATTAGTATATTTTAAAAGTGCTTATCTACATAACTTTGTTACTTGGGGATAGAGGAGTCATTGAAAATTCTAAACAAAGTTATTATTATTTTAAAGGTAATAACTTTCTACAATATGACCTGAAATTATGAGAATATATTTATATTGAAAAAAGATATAAAGAGAGAATATGTGGATAAAATGAAGCATAAAAGGAAGAATATAATTAAAGCAGGAGGAATATCTTCATGTGTTGTTGCAATCAAAACCTGAGGAACCATTAATGCTTATGGCTCCACTGATAGGGTTTCTTCTCCATTAATTTTCACTCACTCAGTTATTTCATCATCATCATCATCATCATCATCATCATCATCATCATCATCATCATTTTGTGTGTCTCCTCAATCTAAATATAATATCATAATTTTTAAATATATTATAATATTTAATATTTAATAAATAAAGATGTATATTATATATAATTCAGTTTTTTGTTAAAACTGAATTTTTTATAAACATTGAACCAAAAACCGAACAATGATTTATCATAAAAAAAAACCGAATTGAACTCGGTTCTTTCTTCGGTTTTTTTTCTCTTCCATAATTACTATGAGGTATTTTCAAACACTTCACCAAAATTTTTAAGTCAATTAATTTGTTCAAAAATTTAATAAATTAAATTCATTCAGATTCAAAACAATCAATTATATATTGAGAAGTGGTGAGAAAAGAGAATTGTATCAAATTATAAATAAGAAGAATCTTAAAAACATAATTAATATCCTATTTGATGTCTTAAAATAAAAATATTTTATTCATTCTAAAAAATACCTCTCTAGTACTATTTATAAGATAGATAGAAAATATTTTCCAATCCTATTTTTAAGTTATATAATTAATTTTTTATATGAATGTGTAAATGTACACCTAATTTATTATTTTACAGACTTTGTTTTTATGTGGTATATATAATGTATATATAGTAATATATTGGGATAAAGTGGAAAATTTATTAAATTATAAGACAATTGTTGAGGTTTATGGGTTTTCTTGATTTTGATAAATATGTTGGAAGTACTCTGTAAAAAGGATATATTTTATAAAAGAAATAGGTATTTGAAAAAACTTAACAACATTTGAACTAATGTATTAATTTCAACGTAAGAGAGATCACCAACATATTATTTATGACCTGTGCCCTTCACATACCTATCATCTTATCTCCTTAACTTTCTTTTTTGGAAGTGTCATTATCTTAAGCTTCTAATAAGGGCACAACCTCCATCCATCTCAATTTTATTTACTTTTTTAAGGAAATTGTATGTATAAATAAAAAACACACAGAAATTTAATTAATTTACATGTTTTTTCACACAAAAAATTATGATGCCAATGTCGTATATCTAATAATAAATATGGAGAATGTCATCTGTATATAAATCAAAGGGTATGAGGAGATTAATTATTTAGCTAAATATTTTGTCATTTTTTATAATTACAATTTTAATTATTTTACAAAACAAACAATTGTGGTAGGGGCTTGTATATATAATTTTTGCAGAATTATTTAAGCAATCATTTGAATTTAAAAAGAAAATAAAATTGTATACCACTTCTTTTAGATGAGAATTGTGTTATCCCCTAAAAAAAAGCCAACTTTCAAAAACTATAATATGTACCTCTTATGGTTACAAATTTGAAACAACACAGTCCCAACTTTGTTCCTTTGTCTCCAATAATTGGCAATTTAATTCACAAAGTAACTTAATCAACATCAACAAATATTCCCATCCCTTCAATTCCAACCAACATGACCACCAAAACTATTTATTATGTTCTCCTGATATTCAACAAAATTCTAACTTACATTTATTTTTTCCCCACTAAAAGCACTCAAACACCTTTAACCTAAAAGAAGGAATATTTCTTTTAAACTCTTCATGTGTGCTTGGGAATCCGTTAGGAGAAAGGAGTTACAGATTCCGAGATGATTTCACAAATTTTGAGATAATTTTAAGAATTCGAGACATGCACTTTGAAAATTTGTCCCATTTTCAGTTCATCATATCACCTTGTGTACGTCTTTGAAAACCTAAGGTTGCCTTCATCCACGGCCACAACTTCCGACCCCCGGCAGTAGTCCGGAATGGCCCGGTAACCCTACGATGTGATGATGAAGGCACTCCGGCACATGATTTGAAGCATGAGAGGTCGTTTTCACTTCACTTGTGTGTGCATGTCTAAGTTACTACGAAGCCAAAGAAAATTAATTCAAACACATTAAGGTACCAAAGTTTTTGAAGTCCAGACAATATGTCTGGCATGATCACACAGCAAATACAAAGTACAATAACAAAACTACCTCCCTAAAACAAAGCAAAAAAGAAAGAAAAATATTTTTATTCTTATTGATTCATTTTTTTTATTTGATGATGTCCAAATGTTTTCCTAAGAAGACAAAGCATGCATGGCCATGGCCTTACACAGGCTGTCTCATAACTCATCAAATGAGTCAGATTCCATTGTTTTCAAAATTATTCACCTACTCTGAATGTACGGTCATCCGACAAGAAAATCCATACCTCATTTCAATAGTGGTGGCAATTTGTATTTTTTAATTTTGTGCTAAAAAAATAATACTTGATTAAAAAAATTATTTTTAAACATTAGATTCTGATCCGACATCTCTCTAAGTACTGTTATAGCTAGGGGTATAGTAGAAATTAAAGGCCGCTTCTTTATTTGGAGATGGGGGTGGCAGAAATATGTTTTTTTTTGGAGGAATATTTAATGGGGAGGGAGAAAAAAACAAAAAGATTGGATTTTTAATAGACGGGTTTGATTTGGGAAAATTAGTTCTTTAATTTTTATTAGTTTTATAATGGTATTAAACAATTTTATCTTGGGAATATAAATAATTAAATATAAGGGTCAATGAACCTTCTTAGCTGTTTCACTGCAAAAATTAAATGTTACATTCACATGCAATAACAATACAGGTAGGGTCATTTGTCTTTTTATCTTCAATTTGGCCTTTTAATCAAACTCTTTGCAGAGATAGAGATGGGTGGAGGAAGTAGTGGAACTGCTAAATTTAACCTTTTTTTTAAAAAAAAGTTCTCTTTATTTTCTTTGATATATTCTACTAGTTGGGTTGACTTTGAAACATTGATTAGGTAGTACACATATGAGAATATTATGGAGTTCTTTTTTTTTTTGTTTACCTTTTTTGTTTATTGGTCATGACACTTTGGGCGGTGTGAGTAAAGTTGTGAGGGGTATTGTTTTGCCTTTTTTTTTTTGTTTGCCTTTAATATTTTTTATATCCCAATCCACAATTTGAATCAAGTTATGCTTTGAATGTTGAATATAAAATCCAGGAAGAAATGATACAGGCCCAATAAAAATAGGACTATTATGTGTTATATTCAAGGCCCAAAAATCGGCAAAAAAATAAGGCCCAAAAAACAATGGGTTCTAAGATTTTCCAACATTCTACTATTTTTTCTTCTAAGTAGAATCATTCTCCTTATCTTAGAGGATACTCATCATATTTTGAGTATTAACCCTTTCTGTTAGATACAACTCCCGTTGATAACAGTTTACTATTTTAAACCAAACTAATGTGAGTCCTGTCTATTGTTGGGTATTAAAAAAATGAGTTGCACTATTTAAGATTTATAAATAATATTATTCCGTTAAAAATTTTATATTTTATACAGATATAGATATATACATTAATTTTCAGTCTATCCAGTAAGAGTTCATGGAGGGGGACGGGGGGATCTCTTCTGTGATATGTTTATACGAATCAAGATCATTGGAAATTCATCTCCAAAATTTTGAAGAGTTGCGGGTTTATTAACGCGTAGCGATGGTGTGCTTAAAATAGGATACAAAATGAAATAAAATACAAAATATTTTATTATTAAAAATATAAATTCTTTTCATGTTCTGATTCAAATAGCCCATATTCGAATCCCCGTAAAGGGATATGTCCATATTTAATTCTTCACAAAGTCTTCAACATGCTTATCTCCAATAAAAACAATACTTTAATGAAAAGAGAAAGAAAGAAACTCTAATGTGGCTAACAAACGAATCTTTATATTTGGAAGAGGGAAGTGTGAGAGACATGGCGTTATTATGTGAGTCCCATATGAAGATTACCTCATCTAATCCTTCTTCCTCTAGATCTCAAGAGAAATGAAATTCTGATGTAAATGAATTTGTGAAAAAAAGAATTCATGAGATAAGGAGCATATTCCCACTTGTCAAAAAGAACAAAAATAGCATATTCCCCAATTATGCCATTCACCATACAAATAACATAGAGCTTGAAAGTCAATGAGAATGATCTTTTTGAAACAAATACTTGTGCCTAGAAGGTAATGAGCAAAGAAGGATCACACAAAAGAAATGCATTCCTATACAAGTTGAAATAAAACTCCTCTCACTTATTTACCTTAGAATCTGTAAATCGTTCTCTCAACAGATTCTCAAATAAGCACGTTGTTGGGATAGTTTCTAACATAAAATCAACTATGCCCTAAATTTGCCAATATGCAGTCCACCAACACTATTTGAGAGCTGAAAGTAAAAACTAACAAGTTACGTAGCTTTTTGAACCAAAAAAAAAAAGTAATACATGTCAGTTTCCTCGTCCCTTGTGGGTTTCACTAATCCCACAAACTTGACTATGCCAAAAACCTTTCTTTCCTGTCGGCTTTATTCAAACTCAATAACTCATTCGCTAGAAGGAAGAAGTAAAATAATAATACAACATAAATAGCTGAAAGGCATAGAATGCCTCAACTTTTTTAGTAGGTATAACCCTTCACAAACATTCCCTTCTTGGCATCTTCACTTTCACCCTCAGCAGAGTACCTTCCAAGCTGAGCTAGGGAGTTTGCTTTTGCACGCACCAAAAGAGCCTTCTGTGCAGCGTCTATGTTCTCCGGTCGCCCTTGCCATGTCTTAAGCACAGTGTTCTGCAGTGCACGTGCGTACGAGAAGGAAACATGCCATGGGTTGGGACTTTGGTTCATCGCATTAAGATTTAGTGTTGCCTCCACTTCAGATTGCCCACCAGACAAGAACTGAAAAAAAAAAAACACGTTTTACATGGTTTTGTTATAGTATTTTCTAGTTCATACCTCCAACCTGAATAATACTCTATAAGGATGAAAAAAATAATCATCCACAGTAAATTGCGACAGCTGATATAAGCAAACCAAATCTTTAGAGAATTTCTTTATCCTTAATGAAAGAAGAAATCTAGACCATTCCGAGATTTTCCAGCCAAAAATGGCGAGAATCCTTACTCTGAAGCTAGCGTCATCTTTGTGTGCTCACCAAAATAGATATCCCTAAACTTATAACCACTATTATAGCCAGCTATAATCAAGAATAGAATGGAAATATTTATAATAAGTGATTGAATCCTTTCATCCGTTGGACTATGGATTCTCGTAACCCAAGGAAGAGTTTTGTGCAGAAGGAATATTTCGCTTTTTGTCTTTTACGAGAGAAGGTTTAATAGCCATACCATGATTCCTGGGACCGCAGGTGGAACTCTTCTTTTGAGCATTGTGAGTGTGTATTTAGCAATGGTTTCTGGGGAAGCCTTTTCCTTGTGTTCAGCTCCAGGTGTCACCATGCTAGGTTTGAGCAATATTCCCTCAAACACAACATTGTTTTCAGCTAAGTAGAAGAATACTTCTGCCCAGACCTTCTCTGCTACTTCCAGAGTCCTTTCAATTGGGTGGTCCCCATCAAGAAGGATTTCCGGCTCCACAATAGGTACAAGACCATTGTCCTACATTGCCAATAAAACACACTTCATTCTCATAATTCATTCGAGCAAACAAAAAACACATCAAACAAATTGACAATAAGAACACGTTGTATATGTTCATCACTGGCTATATCATTTTGAATTACAGATCAGCCCAACAAGGTTATAGAGCTTAAATAGGGTTCAAGGCCCTCTACAGCAAAACATTGCTAGGGAAAAAAGTAAAGATGAATGGTGCATATGGACCAACCTTAGCATTAAACCATAAAATCTAACCATGTAGGAATAATCTTGCCATTAACATTTAGAAGTATGAAGAAGGAAACAAAATCTCAAAATCTTGGAAATTAAAAGTTTCACACAATCAGGGCAACTTCAAGACCCCGATTTTTGCTAGCCTCTCATCCAACCTGCCCCCAACAAAGTGAGGGTCTTTTCACACTTGTATATCCACTCATCTTAAGTCAAAGCAACATGTGTGGAAAACAATGAGTTCTACCAAAATGAATAAAACAATTTTTAAACAACCCAATCACAAATAACTTGTGCTTGAGAAAATCATTTCTTTTTCATCGCAAAGTGACAGTTAAAAACAAGCCCACGAATGGCCTTCAATTCAGCCCATTCAACTGAAAGAACCTCCAAGTAGAAAAACTGGATACAAATCAAGAAGTTGTTCTAATGTGAATGAATACCTGAGAGATGGCAGCATATCGTGCAAGTCCCCATGCAGCTTCTTTAACAGCTAATGCAGAAGGACCGCTTGGAATGCTAACAACTGTTCGCTTGTATACACCAAAACAAACCATAACGGAATTCAAGTTTGGTAAGTCTGCTGCCAGCAAAACTTTATAAACATAACAAAAAAATCAAGAATGTTAAACTTTTAAAAGGAGCAGTGAATACTTACCACTTTGCAAATCGAGCACCCTGCTTATAGTATTCAGCAGATCTTGAAGCCAACCCATCTAAACCTTGGCACCAAGATTCATTGTTAGACCCTGGTAGTGGGACCAAACCCTGAAATGCACAAGACAGAAAAATGATAACCAAATAATTCATAAATTGAAGAAAAGCCTGTATTCTAGAAATTAGAATCAAAGAACTACTCAAGGTGAACGTATATACCATACCTTGTCAACCTTGATACCGGGCACAATCTTCTCCTCACGTAGACAATCCACAAACTTCTTTCCATCTGTAGTTGACTGGTAAAGGGTCTCTTCAAATAGAATAGCACCGGAGATATACTCACCAAGGCCAGGAGTAGTCAACAAAAGTTGTCTGTAGGCTTGGCGATTGGTTTCAGTATTATCCAATCCAATAGATGCTAACCTCTTACCACAAGTTGCATTTGACTCATCAATAGCTAGGATTCCGTGACCAGGTGACGCAATAGATTTCTATACATTAGAAAATGAAAATATACCAAGGAAATCAGAAATGATAATTGGTCAAGCTTTGCAATTTCTGTTCTAATAATTGGACTAAAATCTAGATCTACAAACAAGTAAAAGCATCTTCCTAGAAAAATTAAACATTCTAATTCCAGCTATCATGCATTCAATAACAAAAACAATGTAATAACATGATAAAAATATAATTAATAGGCTTCTGAACAAATACAAGACTAGTCATTGAGGTCAGCCAAAGATTTAAATCTAGGAGGATACAAACTCTCAGTCTATCCAACTGACTTTAATCCCATCCAACTAGTCAAAAGAACACATAGCAAACACTTGCACACTCAAAAAGAGAAAACATGCACAAGAACCAATAATTAAAAGAAGGTTCTAGTATTCATGGATGCCAAAAGCATTACATACGAGTTCCAATTTAAAATACAGAAAAAACAAAACAAAAAACAATAGAAGAAGAAGACATCAATCTTTCCCTTCTTAAACAGGAGAGGCAACGAAAAACAAGTAAACAATGGATCAGAACACGTTGAATTCAACAAGATTCGATCAGATAAGAAGAAAAAGTACAGAACCCGAAACAACGTGAGCAAGATCAACAACAAAAAGAAGCAAGCAAAACACCAAAAAGATTCTAAAGCTTAATTCTACAACCCAAAAGCAAAAGACGTAGAAGGGTGAAGAGGGAACCGACAGCGGTCTGGATGAGTTGGTCGGTGTAGGAGGCGCGGATCGGAACGGAGACGCGACGAGCAACCAAGCGAATGGAGGATCCCGGGCGGGAAGAGAAGGATGAGGCCTGACCGATCCACTGTGAGGAGACAGAGTTGAGGTTGGCGAAAGAAGCAGAGGCCATAGCGTAGGTAAAGGAGACAACAGAAGAAGAAGAAGAAGAAGAAGAAGAAGAAGAAGAAGCGAGAGTGAAGATTGAGATTTTGCGAAGATCTTTCAGACTTCTACTAATAACAGGGAGAGATGTTAGAAAACAAAGCTTTCGTTTGTTTGGTTTCTCGGGCACTCCGCAGACGAACTCCAGACAATGAGCATGCGGCAATACCAAGAAGCAAGCAGAGCCTTAGAATAAAATGACCATTCCGCCCATTCTTCACTTTGGCTTTATTTCATAGGAACATAACAATTAAGTCTCGTAATAGAATTAATGAATAAAAGATTCTAAAGATTCAAAAAATTATCCTAAGATCCCAGAAGTAACTGCTGAGGTTGTCATTAACAACCTCAACAGCTTTCATTAACAATCTCAGAAGTTACTCCTGGGACCTCATGATAATTTTTTGAATCTTTAGGACCATTTTATTGTTAATTCCCTTACATAGGATCTATGTGTCATTTTCCCTCGTTGCATTTCTGATCCTCCTATCTTTTTCAGTCTCAACCACCATGCAGAAAAGCAAATTATCAGAAATTGTCGTACGACAAATTAATATAAGAACCGATCTGCAGATACAAAAAAATTATTTATCTAATATATTATTTAAAAAAATAATTTACCTGATTTATTATAAGATTAAATATAATATAATAATAAATATAAATTTTTTTAAAAAAATAATTGATCTTTATACTAATTATTAGAGGTATTATATTATATGACTTTAGTTTTCCTTAATTTTACCTTTAGCTCCCCCCTTTACAATAGATTATTTTTATATATGTTTTTAACTATTTTTTTTTTAGAAAAACCATCACTTAGGTAGACGTAGTTTCTTTCAAGTTCAATTGTTAATCTTTGTAACTTTTCTTTGTCAGCGTTGTTAGCCCTGTACATAAGTTAATTGTGCTGCCATTAGAGAAAAAATTAAGGATTTAATAATAATAAAAAATATTAAGATATCAAATTAAAAATTTTAAGAAAGTTATAAGTACTTTAAAGATCGCCTTCCGTTGTTTCATTACCTATTTGTTTTTAATAAAAAAAAGCATTTTATTAATTAAAAAACTTTTACTTAAATTTTTCGGATCTAATAAAGACTTGAAATGATTTGAATTAGATAAAACTTGCATTTTTTTTAGTTGTGAACTTGTTATGTTAGTTAGATTTAATTATTTTGGATTTATCTTAAACACTATTTAATGGAAGGTTTTCATGTAAAATAAAAGTTTATCACTATACTCCATTCTTAACGTAAGAATCAATTAACTTTTTAAGAGATTAAGAAACTAAAGTATTTATATTTATTGTTTTTTTAAACGTATTTTCATAATATATAATCTAATATGAAGACATGTAAATGGTTTTTTAATATTTTTAATCTCTTTAAAAAAAAGTTAATTAAGCGTATGTTAAGGACAGGATGCAGCGCTAATAGAATAGAAAAAGAAAAGGGTATTTTCGTCCACAAATATATTTTATGTGAGTAGGTGGATTGAGCATTGGGTCCCACCGATGCCACCTAATAGGCATTGACTGGTCCTCCAGGCTTACATTTGGACTCTCAGTCTCAGGGCGCTCGCTCTCACCTACCCACCCATGCGCTCAAAAGCGCCTTTATTTGTTTTCCTTTTTTTTAAAAAAAAATTCCAGCACTTAATAACATTTGATTTTTTTAAAAAAAACACACTAACTAACCAGTCAAATTTAAGGTGAGCATTCGATCTTTTTAAATATCAAAAATTGAAATTATTGAAAATAAAAATAGAACTAAAACCGATCAAAATAATTTGTTATAGACAGCACATAAATTCTCAAATAAATCAATGGATTTTTCCTACCCCTCTGCAATATTGTACTTATTTTATTAATAACAACACTTGTAAATAAATAGTTAATCTGAGTCATGTCGATGCATTCTTTCATGAAGAGCTATTCTATGACTACCAACAAGAAAAATTGCGGCATTTTTCAGGATTAAATGGATTCTTCTTATAATGATATATGGATGTAGAGCTAGAGAGTAATAGAATTTAGCAAGACAGAGAATAAGAAGAGGGAAGCAGAATGCTCTAAACTATAACTAAGTTTTTGGACCTTTTAAAGACGCCTCTTTATATAGGCGATTGATCAAGAGACAGTAGTCATCACAATAAATTCTCACTGTACTGATTATTAACTTTCGATTTTGGAATATTGAAAACCCATGAAAATGTTTGATGGAGCTGTCTTGTATGTTATGAAATAATGAATCATTAATATGTGATATTAAAGGCAATAAAAATTTATTATCAAAACCCATTTATGGGTGTGTTTGGAAACTTTGTTAGGAAAAGGAGTTTACGGATTTCTAGATGGTTTTACGGATTTCAAAACGGTTTTTATAGATTTCAAAATGATTTTTACATATTTTGAGATGATTTTATCTCGACTTGAGTGCACCGTTTTCAGAACGGAGTTCCCAAACAAGCATTTGAGCATTTCAACGTCCAGGTCCCATGCATGATTTAATTAGTAATAATAGCATTTTTGGTTAGCTCTTCTATTCCAAAATAATATTCAAATTTCACAAAAGGTCTTATTAAAAAATGTGCTTAGCCCGCACTTAATTGAACTAAAGAAGTAAGTGAAATTACTGGATTTGTCTCCGATAACCCTTTATCGTGAATAAACTCACTCTTCCTCTTGATTATTTATTTATTTGTCTAAAATAATATTTATTGTATATTCACTTGGATCCTATAATCTCAAAATAATTGAATTCAGTTTTTCGGTTAACTGAATTGATAAAAAATATTTAATAATTTATTAATATAAATATAATCACTCACTTATAAAATTAACCAATCACTTACATTTATTTTTTTTAAAAAAAACTAACCAGTCAAATATCTTCTTATAATTTGACGAAAACGCATCTCCTAATATTTTAATTTAGAAATCTCTAATCATTCACTTGATTTGATAATTTTCTTGTGTTTTGTTAATTTATAAATGAGTCCTCACACTAGTATTACAAAACCTTTTTTGTTAGAACCCGCATTAAGTTATTGATGCCAATTAATTTAGGTTGAATTGATTTTTTTAAGATATTAAAAGGTTAAATAAATTATTTAACTATAACATATATTTTAAAATACTTATGTAAATCATTATGTTATATGTCAATTATAAATTATCCAAATTAGTTTAAATAAATAATATATATATTAATTAACTTCTTTAATCTTTTAAAAAAGTCAAACAATTTTTATATAAAAGATAAGTGTAATAATTATATAATGAATTTATGCCGGGAGAATTACTTAGAGGTCTCAGGTAAGAGAGTATGTTACAAAATGGTTTCAAGAGGATGTTAATGGCAAATCGAGAATCACAATTTACAAGTGTAACAGCTACCATTTACAACATCTTGGGACCATTTTGTAACACATTATCTTATTTGGGACCTATGGGTAATTCTCCCAATTTATGCCACAAAAATTAAATTATATTAATGTACAAGCAATAAATGCAATTCTCTTTTCAATAATGAAAATTAAGTATCACTAAATAAACCATAGAGATTTCAATAAATAAGTAAAACAATAAATGCATACGTGTACCTTTTCCATGGCCACTGGAGACCACTGGCACGGCTATTTTATTTGCCAGCAAAGCATTATTTATATTTGGATGTCACATTTAGAATCATAGACCTATATTAACAAATATCCGTACACTTGATGAGGAATTATCTATAAATACCTTAAAATCGTAAGTTTAAATTATGTTAATGATATAAAATTCATTGCAAATGCTGTAGGGAATATATAAGAAGAATAACTTGACCCAAATAAACCATCCCAACCCAACTCACATAGATCCTAGGCATAAAAAAAAGGAAAATTTACCAACAGTTCTAAATATAGAAATTAATGAATAAAAAGTTTTAAAGATTGACAAAATTACCATCAGGTCTCAGCAGTAGCTGGTCCGGTTGTTATTAATAACTTTATCAACAGTCAATAACAACCGGATCAACTACTGTTATAATCTGATGGTAATTTTGTTAATATTTGAAATATTTTATTTATTAAGTGGGTCACTTTAAACCTAATGAAAAATTTCTATAGAAAATGGGAAATTTACATTCAAGTCCTAAATAGGAGAATTAATGAACAAAATGTCCCAAAGAGTAGTTCCCAAGAGTAGTTCCTGAGGTTGTTAATGAAGGCTGGTAATGTTGCTGGGACTCTGGTAATTTTGTAAATCTTTAATATCTTTTATTCATTAATTCTCGTATTTGGGACCTAATTGCAAATTTTCCTAAAAAAATCTCACACTTAAAATCTCAAATTCAATACCTTTTCTTCTTATCCTAAATGTAGGATTACTTTCATTGGGTTAACGATGCAAGTTAATTAATGTACTATTTCTTTTGTAAAACCTCCTATCTTACTTGCATATCATCGATAAAACATCACAATGCGCAATTCAAGAGAAAATGACAAATAATATAAATAGTTTATATGTTTAGAATTAAAATACACTTCGAAATTAGCCATGTATTTGAAATTCCCTAGTTGGATAGCATAAAAAATCCTGAATAATAAAAATGACTTGCCCTACCTATATAATATTAAAAGAGGGTCGTTACAATTTGAAATAAATAAAATAAATGATGTAATTAAAAATATATGTTATGATTATATAATATTTAATCTTTTTAAAAAAGTTAATTCATTTTTGTACTAAAGACTTGTCTACTAATATTGAAAGAGGATGGTTGAAATTTGAAATAATTAGTTGAATTCCAAATTCGTAAAATTGTTTAAATTTAATCAAAATTAAGAATGGTAAAATCTGACGTGTCAGTTGGCTGATATTTATCTATCCATTTTGTCTTTCTACATCCGAAGTAAGATTTCACGGCTGTTTTTTTTTTGTGTAAATAAAAAAAAATTCCTAATATGAATTATGAAGTGACGACGAGGGAACGGGGATGAGTCGTACCTCTTTCTACGTGTTGGCCTTCATGGTAGAGTTGGCAATATAAAACAGGAGTAACGCCACCTTCACCTCCCTCCCTCGCAAATCACACCACAGTGACAGTACAATCTCTGTAAGAAGCCTTGGAGGCTGTGCCTCTTGCTTCTCCTCCCTCCAATTTCCACCTCTCCATCAACCCGTTTCTCTTCTTCGCTCTCCGATTCGGCTCGAACACCGCACCCCATGGGCGGGTCTTTCGAGGTCGCAAGAGTGGGTACCAGGTACAAGCCCAAGCTGCTTCCGATTGACGACAAAGCCGATGACACTCCCTCTGCAAATGATCCTCAGCCCCAGATCGTCGAGGCATGTGTTCATTGTTAGATTATTTGATATTTCGGTTCGCATTTTGTTGTTTTTTTTTTCTATTTTCGAAGTTTGAATGGCATTTCAGTAGTTTTGGGCTCTTGGTAAGGTGGGCCTTTGCCTTTAGGTGATGTGAGCGTGGTTGTGTGAACAGTGAACAACATTTTGAGAGGTAAAACGGGGTTGATTAGGTATTTAGTTGCAGTCCAAGGGCCTGAGAGGGTGGGGCTTGTTGCCTTCGTCTTATCTTGCTCTTCGATTGGTTTGATAATGGTGCCATGAGAGTTGTTGGCTTCATCCTTCTTTAGTTAATAAAACATGACATGCTTCAAAATAGTTTTAATATTGGCCAGTCCTTGGGATGATTGTTTACCTTTTTGCAGTATCTTCTCAAATATTAAATTATTTGAATAACGCTGTTTGCAAGCTGCAATTCATGCTTGATATTCTTGAAAAGTCGAGTTTTCTAGATTTAAAAAAAAATAAAGAGGGAATCACTGTGCAGTTCTTTTGGGTGTATGGCCCATTAAAGGCTTCGTTCATGAGACTTACAGGGAAGATTGGGGTTTTGACTGTTTTGGTCCCCCATCGTTTGCTGGCTACATGGTCAGGTCCCTCAGCAATTGCTTTACCAATTTTTGGCCCCACTTTATTTATTATTTTATTGCTGTCTTTTGAATAATTTATATTGTTTTATTCTCTTTAATTTTCTGTTTAATTTGTATAAGAATGAACGTGGGGCCTTCTTTTGTAGATCAAGCTGAAATTTACCATCTTAGCAGGGAAATTTTTACGCAGTCTTTTTCCTTCCAAATAATAGTTGTTAAAAGTTAATAACTCTGGGAAATAAGTGTGTTTATATTAAATGTGTTGTATTAAAATTTCTTTTTCCGCAAGCACTGGAACTGGAGATTAAAATTGTCAAAGGGTTGGGTATATTAGTGAAAGGGGATATAATTATTGAAATCTAGGGGGCAGAAAGCAATATATCATTTTTCTTTCTAATTAGCCCGTTTGAGTTGCATGTGGCACATTTAGATGGAAAACAAGGGAAATTTTTGTTTCATTGTAGCATAATAGTCAGTAATTAAGAAATTGAAGCGAATTTGCAGGATTTGGGTCTTCTTCAAGAAAAATGTGTCACCAGTCACCCTTCTCAAAACATATGGGAAGAAGATTTCCATGTCTACCTGTCAACATTATGAATATTGAATTTTTATATTGATTTATATCGGGGTCCTCTTTATTTTAATCCATCAACAACATTGTGCAGTCATTTAGGACCGCACGTTTATGAAATACCAATAGACATTTTTAAGAACTCCCTCTGAAGGTAATTCTCTCACTTTTGAAAAGTGAAGTTCAAACTTCCGACCTACAAGAAAATAATTTCTGTATGTTAAACCACAAAATGCCAAGTTATTCTAACCATTTGATCTGTTTTAATTAAATTTTCTGTCAGCATTACAAGGAAAACTTTAAGCTAAGAGATCTTTGACATTTTATTCAAGAATTTCGTTTCTCCTCCCTGCTTGATGCAGTGCATAAGTGTCGTTAATAGTTTTAACTCCCTTTTCATGTTTCCCTGCTTCATAGATGAGGAATCGACATGCTTGTACTAAATGCATTATACTTAAAAAGCTATACTTAGAAAATGATTCATGGGTTTGCGATGAATCTTACTTTATATGAGAGTAAATGATCAGACATTTTGTTATGGGGGAAACTTATCTCAGATAGGAGCTGAATTTGTTGACGACTCAAATAAGAAGCACAAAAATGTATTGCACTCAACCTCAGAAGGTAATGTTAATACTTACATTGCACAACAATCTATTATGAAAGCATTCGTTTTCATGGTTTGCTATGATGCAGAACTTGAGGTGTCCTTCTCACTGAATTTATTTAAAGATGGATTTTCTATTGGAAAAGGTAACGAGGTAAGAGTTTTGCCTGTAAGGTGTTTATATTGATACTTGCTACTATTGGAATTTAATCGTTATTGTTGATTTTCGCCCCTGCAGTTCCCTAGTGAGGTGCCAAAGCAATTACTTCCATATGACAAGGAATCAGAAACTCTTTTCTCTGTAAGCACCGAAAGATATATTCACCTCAAATCTTATTGACCAGGATATATATACATATATATTATCTCAGTATGCTATATTTCGTTAATTCCTCTTCGCAAAGGCTAAATAGATCCTATTTTCTTTACCCTGCATACTTCTAAGCAATAGTGATGCTTTAACTTAGCGATTATGTAATTGAGCTTCCATCTCTGGCATATATCTGTTGTTGATTTGCAATAACGAATCATGTTCACACCTCATTACTCTAATTTAATATCCGTAACATTGGATTTATTTATGCTTTGGACATTCTATTAATATATATTAACTTCAATGACACTTGAGGTATTTTCAAGTATGTACACTATACATTGTGAATAATGTTCACTAACAAAGATATATACATATATATATATATATATCCGCAATAGCTACTTACTCAGTGCCCTTCAACTTGTATGTCATAAACATCTATAATGACCCTGGCCATTTTATATTTGAAATGTTTTTCATGCTAGGGTAAAATGGTTTAATGCTGTTTAGGTCCTTTTCGTATGAAGTCAAGCGTTTTTTGTGGTTATCTGTCTATTGGTATTCATACTTACATTGCCCTATTCCGTATGTTGCACTCTTTTATAATTCGGCACATCTTTTTACCTAATCAACATTATTTTACATGAAATTTTAGCTATGGAAATTCCCACTACGCTGTATCAACTAAAATAAACATAAACTGTAACCATTTGACGTACTAAATCACACAGCAGTTGACATTTGAAAGGATAACAAATGAATAAAAAAAATGAAATTTTTACTTTTCTTGTTTGAAGAAAAGGGTTTTACGTTTTCCCCCTCTTCCTATGTTTCTTTCATGCATCAGGCCATTGAGTGTGGTTGGCTACCTGGAGATATGCTTGATGATATTCCCGGAAAGTATGTCAATGGAGCCCTAATGTGTGAGGTAAGGTAGAACTCAAAATTATAGATGCTATATCATTTTGCATATGTGGATTACTTGCATACCACCGTGTATTTTCAAAGCACATTACTTATAGAAACTAGCACTTCACAATTCTCTATAATTTCAGCTCTTTACGTAGATTTCCGATTACCATACATATACATCAGAGGAAATGATTTGTTTATCATTTTGTGTAATTTCAACTAACTTTTCTTTTGAGAAATTTCGACTCCCTCTTGAGAAATCTCATATCATTTTAGGGGTTTAAAGAGTTCAAACATTGAAGTTAATCTTGTTATACCTGTTAATAAGTAAAGTTAAAACCTTGCAGATTCGAGATTATCGTCATATTTTTCCAGATAAAGAGGGTCACACTTTATCAACTGCAAATATCCCAATTGTGCATAAGTTGACCCTTCAGTTGTGCATGGAAACTGTTGTCAAGGACATCCTGTCAGTCACAAATGATTCTTGGACATACCAAAATGTCCTGGTATAAATTGATCAATTTAAGCTCTAGTGCATTTCATCTTATGCATTGCATATTGTTAGCCCTACGTTAGTTTCATGTAATATTATCAGGAAATTGAGTCATGCATCGTCAAAGCCTTGCAACCAGATCTTCATTTGAACCCAGAACCTTTAGGGGGCACACTTTTTGGTGAATCTCGAAGAAAGAAGGTGTTAGTGGATATATTATTCATGTAACTTCTGAAAGATCTCTTCTTCCTGATGTTGCCAACAGAATTTTATATACAAGAAAGGAATGTCTAAAGCTTTTTCCTTGCAATAAGGTTAATGGATGTAACTTTGAGTGAATTTGTATCCTAACTCTTCCCAAATTTAAAGAATTAGCTTGAACTCTAAATTTATAAGGCATGATTAATCTCTCACTACCATATTGATTAATTCTTAGCATGCATGGCAGCTTGATTTGCGTATTGCATGGCCTTGGAAGAAAAGAAGGATAAGTGATGAACCAATGCAAGATTTGCCAATCAGAAGCTCAAATCTCATAAACCACGCCATGCGTGATTATCTCACCCAAAAGTACAAGCCTCATTGTGGTCCTCTGGAAAAGGAAAAAAACACTTGTAGTATGCAGGACAATATCTCCAGCTGTTTTGGTAGTGCACAGGGAATAAATTCTGCTCTCGAGTACTCATCACCCTCACATGCCTTGACTGTTCCAAAGACACCTAATTCTGTTGATGTGCTCAATCAACCACTTGTTAGTGCTAATAATGGTATGGCTCTGGAAAATTCCGTGGTTTATTGTGAGAACAGCACTTGCAACAAACAATTTACAAAAGTAATCCCTTATAAGAAACCAAAACAAGAGCCATTGGATCTGCCTAAACTCCAGCTTGTAGGAAGCCAAGTCAGCATTGCACCTCAAGGTCCTGAACTACAGAGGGTGGACAATGCACTGCAAGGGCAATTTAATGTTGACAAAATTCTATGTGAAAGCAAAAAGAGAAAATTTCATTTCCCTCAATCAACACACGATGACCAAGTCATGCTTAGAGGAATTCAAAACCATCAGATCAGAGCTCCCTCTGTGAAACAGGAGCCTGCTGAAATAAGTGGCCTCCATACTGATGATTTATGCATGGATAGTAGCATTGGTCCATCTAATTTGTATAATTCAAAACAGAACTTCTTATCTAAGCCCTTGACAGTTAAGAGTGCTTCCACCCACTCATCCAAGCACATGGGTCAGCCTTATGACAAATATGTGAAAAATGGAAATGCTGCTCCAAAGAGAAAAATTTATCAGAATTTGCAGGCCACAGCTGCAGATGGAAGTCTGTCAACCACTCGAAATAGCAATTCCTTGCAAATCAAGACTTCTGTGAATGCAGCACATAAAAACTCTTGTTCTGGAGGTTTGAAAGCTCAAATGACTGATTCAGTTATCAGCATGAGCAGCAGGAACCTGACTGGTGCAAATAGCCTGACCACAAAAAACCTGTGTACTCCACAGCAATCAGTTGAGGCTAAAAATGCTGCTGACAGATTGTTAAAAATTCTAAAAGTGTGTGAGAGGTGAAATCTTCGATCTATGCTTGTGAAGTGTTCAACTGATGTTGGAATGTTTTTTGTGGCATAATAGTACTTTTATTTGTTTCCAGGCATACATTAATTGACAGGAAGCTCAAATCGGACCGAATTGTTCACAAGAAGCCATCCTTCTGCCAGATTCCTCCTCTGGTTGGTGTTCACCTTGCAAGTTTTGAGGAAGGTGGAAAGTCAGAAGATTCGATGGGATATACAATTTCTTCATCCAAGTATTCCAGTTACTGGAAATCGAGGACATTGATATTTTCCCATGAATATCATATCATACAAAGTAAAGACATCCATATTTATCAGTTTTTTATGACTCAACTCCATGAGTACCGCTGAATCTCTTTAAATCCCTCATCCCCAGGAAGTGGCTGTCCGGTGGTTGATGATGCGGCTCTGGTTAAACTGGTCATGTTGGAAAACCTAGATCTGGGAACAGTTGAAGCCCACATATGCTATGGACGTAATGGAGATCATCCTGTTTCCTTATCTCTCCTACCCACTTTTTCTGGTTCTGTAAGTCAAAAAGCTTATAGCTCATTTTTAGTATCTTGTAAATGTCAATTGGAGAGAATGGGCTGATAGAATAATAACTTGTCAGTCTGTGTGGTTAGCTATGCTGGTTAACTAAAGATTAATGCATCTCTGAACTAATTGGCCTCATCACTTTTTAATGGACCCTTGAACATGGAGGTCATACTTGTCTAACTATAAAATTAATTCCCCCCTGTGGACACTATTTTCTCCTGATAAATGTGGTCCTCTTTTTTGAATTCAATTACTAGATAGTATATTGATGACTGAATTGGTCATTCTATTATGCATTAGCTAGTGGTTCATGTTTCAAATCTTGATATGCTTTCCTTCTTATTTGACAATTATCACAATTTTTTCTGTTTTCCCACGTCAAAAGTTATTTAGTGAAAGCAACTTTGCATACATCAACAAACCAACTTTTGGATTGTATTTTACTAATCCTCTAAATGATAGGGGATGACCTATATCTGTGTTCCCCCTCCTATATCTGCTACTTGGGGACCGAATTTGATATGCCACACTAATTTAGTTCTCAGTACGAGCAATAATTCCTAACACTGGATTAATCTGACTGTGTTTTGCTCTTTATACAGTTGCATTCTGCGAACCAGTTTGTTTGTCAGTTCACTTTATTGGTGAGTTGCATATGATGCTTGCTATGAACATCTGCTTCATCGTGTTCTTCCTATATACTTGATATAATGCTTTTCCTGGATATAGATGATTCGTGAAGGGTACTGCATAATTAGGGATCAAGTTGGGTGCCCACCATGTAATGAAAATGGTGAAGTAAATTCCATTCTGACAGATAGAACGGTAAAACCTTCTGCAACTTGCACTACAGGGTTATCATCAGCTCCCTTGCAAAATTCAAGTAGAAGGATGCCATTCCAATTTAATGGTGCTACGCAATTGCCACAACCCAACATTCTTCCTGGAGTTAGTGTCGCTGCAGGTGGGAATAGTCTCCCATCACCACACCTGACCCGCAACATTTCATTTAATCTTCAAATTGACAATCTTCAACAGCAAATGAGATCCATTCAGCAATGGTGGCAACAGAGTGCAAATAAGTTTTTGTGGTTGCAATATCAAATGCGGCTGCTGAAGCTCTGGCAAGATCAGGAACTTATTCTTAGGATAGAATCCAGAGTTTCTCTTGGTGGTGCTGCAAGCGGCCATGATACAGTAGCATTAAATGGTGGGCAAATGATCACCAGAAACATAGAATCTAGCTCTTGTAGTCATATCACAGGCATAAATGGTTCTGGACCTATATTTCCTGAGGGACTGTTGCACCAGCAGAACAGTATGAGCACCTCTAGAAATCTCCAGAATAACCATATATCGGGTTTGAATGATGAGCAGCTTTTTGCCGCACTTTCAGATGGCAGATTTGTGACTTCCCCAAAACCAAACACCAGCCAAGTTCAGGGTTTCATTGGTGGATTGCCAAACCTGAGAAATGCAAGCAGATTCTCAATTGCCAACACGGATGCTACTAAGATGAGAAACATGTTCAACAATCACAGGGAGCCCTGGCCCCAGACAAGCCAACAATTGCATATGGTGCCTCCGCAGGACGTTAGGTAAACTGCAATGCCTGTGCTGAAAAAGCCGGCTAGGTTAGCTGATCAGGTGGTTTCATCTCCACCTCTAGTCCCCTCACTGCATAATAATTTGCCTCAGTTGAGCACTCAGAAACTTAATCCCATTAGCATGCCAACTTCGCAGCAGATGAACCGTGGGAGCATATCAGTTGCTGGAAGTCCAGAGGTTAGCGCCTGGACTCATGGGTCTGTGGGTAGAAGCAATATCTAAGAACTTGACCTGATAAATGTCATAATGGTATTTGCTACTGAAAACTGGTTTTAGACTTTGTATGTAGCATTTTGGCTGGAGTTATTAGTGATGAAAAACTAAAGCTAGTGAAATGTGAAAAGAGCCATTTCAAAGTTGTGGCCATTTTGGAGGTATTGTCATTTTCACCTGTGAGCTGAGAGGAAACGCCCATATCTGTGGACGTCGCATTGCATGGGCCTTTGCACTCGTATACATTTATCAACAATTAATATTAATATTCTCATACAACAAGTTGTCATATGGCAATATGGCTATCTATATTAATATTGATATAATCAATATTAATGTCAATGTACAATATAAAACTTGTAGGAAGCTGTATTCTTACAAGCCATCAATAATAAGGTTTACCTCAGACTGGAGATATGAAATTTAGCGTTTAAAAAGTGTGCAAAATTTATAATAATCTACAATGACCATAATAAATTTATATAATTTGTCGGTCTTTGATTGACTTATAATTTTGGTCTATCTATTTTTAAATAATAGATTTTGGTCCCTATAGTTTTATACAAATTTGATTTGAGTCAATGCATAAAGTAAAGGAAACATACAATTGAGTTTCTACAAAATGAAATAGACTTTTTACTGATATAAATATTGGATTCTGTGTATGTCCCTACTTCTAATGAATTTCGGTTTTAATTTCTATATTTAATGGTGTTAATTCAAATCAAATTTTTATATTAATTATATAGAAAAAAATTCACAATTTAAAACTACATGAACTAAAATCAAATTTCGATCAAATTGTAAAAGCCAACAATGATACTAACCCTTTTAAAACCATCTAAATATGATCAATTTAGATTAAATGATATATAAGTATAGGAGCTCAATTTCTTTCTTTCTTTCTTCTTTTTTTTGCTACATCGCAAATATAATCTTATTAAAAGCAATCATGTTTAAGGCGGTATGACATTATAAGGGACTAATCCCTTCTGTCAGACTCAACATCAAGTGGTTAGCCCATTTGCAAACTCTAACCCAACAACATTTTTTATTGGTTTTCCACTTTTTTTAACGGCCCAAATGTGTCCATGTCACTCTTACTCAAGACAAAATTAGTAATCCTTAGCACCTTAAATATTGAGGTTAATTAACGTTTAGGTAGAAGTTCCTGTTCCATCTTAGACCAAAATTATTATTTTTTATTATTATTGTCGTTGTAATTGTCATTATAAGTAGTAGTATTTGTTACCTACTAGTTCACTGAATAATGATTTTTTTACAAAGTATGGTGTACCTAATTTCTAAAGCATGTTCTGGACTCTCCCACTTCCATTTCTTATATTTTATAATTGGGTTTCTTCTTGACCCTTCCTATAAAAATATTATTATGAAAATGTCCTTTATAGTGCATTCTCACCTTTTTTTTTGCGTATTTTCCTGTAAATACCATATTTTAAGTTTAATTCCTTCCCGTTAACTTTGACAATAACAAATCTACAGTTGCCAAAAGGGAGGGGGAAAACACAATGATTGGAAATAGGCAAAAATTAATTTTTTAGTCCTTATGATTTTAGTATAATTGTGACTTAGTCCCTAGAGCTTAACTAGGTGCATCTTCAATGTTCTAAGTAGTAGTAGAAGTTTAATAGTCGAATTACAATTAATTCAAAGTTACAAAATCAAAGAGAATAATTTTCAACAACAAATATAATAAGTCTTTTTATTCAGTATACAAGTAACATTTTCTCACGTAGAGTTGATTCTACAATTTTTGTCTATCTAAGATATCCCAATTAATTACATGTTTCTCTCGTTCTCTTCCCACTCATTCTCCATCTCATTTACCATCTTCATAAAGGTGTATTTAAAAAAATCACATATCTTACCAACAAGCGTTGAATGCAATGATAAAGGCAATTGTCACTACTCAGGTAGACATGATTTTGAACTTGGAGTCACATTTGTTGGGGGGATGACCCATCATTGGTGCAAAGCACCTTATAGGGGCATGCCAAAATTATATCCCCACTCCGGATTAGTCTGTTGCCCCGGGTTACCTGGTTCAGTTAAAAGAAGACTAGAGACTCAGGAAAGGCGCCAGAAGAAATCGCGAGGGGCCATAGGCCTATCTTACCTTAAATCACTAAAAAATCATATATTTTATCTATTTATTACTTTTAATTAATTTTAATAAATAATTGATTATATGCATATATAGTGGGAGGCAGTAGTAGGAACAGTAATAGTAAT
>JANTPZ010142245.1:0-29123 GCA_025593235.1 Vachellia pachyceras
TTTGGTATTCGTTATTTGGATTTACCTCAACGTTCTTTTCATTCGTCCTCCTACAAGGCCCCTTCTTCCTCGCCTAACCACGCTCTTGCTTGCGGGCGCACTTCTTATTTCCTCCTCCTGCTTTCTCAACAGCCGAAACCGTCAACATCATAGCCATGGCTTCACGTCCCATGAACGTCGGAATCCTTGCCATGGACATCTATTTCCCTCCTACTTGCGTCCGGCAGGTCCACACTTTCTGTTTTCTCGATTCATAATCTTTGCCTTGAAATCGATAGATCTATGGAGCGTTTCAGCTCTGAATTTTCTTGTGAAAAGAAGCTGTGCTTAGAATGGATTTTTTTTTCTGTTTGGCTATGATGTGCTTCCACAGGAAGCTCTGGAGGCTCATGATGGTGTGAGCAAAGGCAAGTATACTATTGGACTTGGGCAAGATTGCATGGCGTTCTGCTCAGAGGTTGAAGATGTTATCTCAATGAGGTCGGTTATGATTGCGATTGGTTCAGAATACACTAGTCCAGTTTAAGTGTTAAATGTTAATGGATGCTTCTTCTTGCTAATTTTGGCGCACTGCTTACTTCTGCAGCTAACTCGTTCACTCTATTTTTTTTTTTAGAAATTCTGTTTCGAATTAGTAGTATATTTATGTCAAGGAAGAAACAAAGTTACGCGGTATGTGAGCTATATAAAAACGATTCGCCATCGAACCGACGGAGTTCTTGTTTACTTTTCAGTTCTAATTTATAATTTTTTTAGCATCAACAATAGAGTTCGTGCAGAGAACCATGTAGCTTTCCAGAACCGGTGGTAACTTTCATGCTCTTGCTACTGATAATCTTTTCCGATAACTAGATTGTGCATGGAGATTGTGCCCCATCCAAAGCGCATATATATATATACACACACACACGTCATGGCATATGAATAATAGATTTTTTTAGGTATATGTTATATATAGAATATTTCTAATAGATACTGTTTTTGGGTATATATTTACATGATATACAGTGCCGATCTTTATTATAGACTTGTAGAACGTATCGTCAGATCTGCAAAATCTTCCTTGCATTTATTCTGATTCGTTCTTTTACTTTCAATACCAGCTTGACGGTTGTTACTTCACTTCTTGAAAAATTCAAAATTGATCCAAAGCAAATTGGACGCTTGGAAGTTGGTAGTGAGACAGTAATTGACAAAAGCAAATCCATCAAGACCTTTTTGATGCAAATTTTTGAGGTATCCTTTTCTTGTGTTGATTCTTACAACAGAAACTATATTCCATGGGATTGAAGAACTTGTATAAAATCATAATATGTAGGCTTCCTTAAGATTTGGGAATTCAAGTGTGAAGGCAAGTCAAGTTCAAGCATATAAAGAAACTGAATTATAATGGTTGTTGCTGTTTAACAGTTGAAATTTCACTTAGTAGTTATATTGTTTCCTGTGATCTTTGATATAATTACAAAAAAATATAACCATGGATATCAAGTTGATGGATGTTGTAATATTTGACAAGTATGAAAGGTGCGGACAATATTAAGCCCTCTTACTGATGTCATTTCTTTTTTGCAAATCGGTTTGTGTTAAATACTTGTACTTCTCCAAACTAAAAGATTGTATATAACTAAATTTACTCTTTCTGTTCAGCAAACTATTTTTAAATGATGTGGGTAACTCCATTTGAAAAGTGAATTGCTACAAGAAGAAAAACAAAAGAAAGTCCATTTTAAAAGCAAGTGCACACAGCTCTCATTTCTCTTTTTCTTAAACTTCAGGCTGAAAAGGCTTATGAGTTCTGAGAACTCTGTGTGGCAGAGCTATTTAGCTTGGAAGGAATCTCAATAGTGTTAAAATCTTGTCAAAATCATGAAGGAGATACTTCTGGCACATATTTTTGACTTAGCTCTAAAATTTCCTTGCTAACTGAACTTATTGATGAATCCATAGGACAAAAGAAGAGAAAGAAATATCTGTCTTTGTTCATATGTGATGCTGTTTTATATTGACTCATGTAACAACCAGGGGACTGGCAATACAGACATTGAAGGTGTTGATTCAACAAATGCATGCTATGGTGGAACAGCAGCTTTGTTCAACTGTGTGAATTGGGTGGAGAGTAATTCATGGGATGGGCGCTATGGGCTTGTTGTGTGTACAGACAGTGCGGTATGAGCTCCCAGCATTTTAAACTTTTATTCATTCTAAAGGTGCAGTAAATTACAATTTAACAGAAAAGAAAAAATGATCATTAATTTTTCTGCTTTTTATGACAAGTTTCTGAAAGTGATGTTTTTTTTTTTTTTTTGCATCCGAGTCTCCAATCAAGTCTATGATTTTTGAAATAGATATGACCATAAACAGTAGAGCAATTGTAATGGGGTGAGACTGTGGATGTATTCCATATTCCTTGCCCCTGCACACTTCCGTGGATCCTCATCCTTGTTACTGCTAACAGTGGGGACATCATTTTCTATTTCCAACCTCTGCCAGAAATCATATTCCATATAAAGGCAAAAATTGAGTTTAAAATAAATCGTGACAAAATTTCAAATTCAATGCCAGTGCCCAAACATAGACTTATAAGGAAGTATGTTAGAATGAGATATAAATCTACTATGATCTACGTGTCATGCCTGATTGCATATCCTGTGTGCACAGAAAATGCTAACCTCATTATTGTGGGGAGTTTAGAATCCTCCATAGTTTAGTAGAACCAGAGAACCATCTATCTGCAGAGAAAACCCCAATGGGAATAGCCTCAAATAGCTGAATTTGCCATCACCAAAAACTAAAATTTTTTGGGCCTTAAACTAAAGAAGTTGAAAACAGAATCACATATATTGCTTTATTTTTCTAGCATGTTTCCTTTCTGAAAAATCACAAGTTTTCCCCCTTTTCTTTTGCAACAAAAGCTTGAACTTCTAATAATTCTTACATTATGAAATAACAATTGTATTGGAAGCTGCCAATGCAATGTTTACTTTTCCTTCTTATAGAAGGCAGCGTTGCTCATGGGACTGGAGAATTTACGGTGTCAGATCTGAAAGTTCTTGTCCCACTTCTCAAGATGTAAAGAGAAAAATTTAAGATATTTCTATTTCATAAAAATATTGCTGAGATTAATAGTTTGCTACAGGTAAGCTAGTTTTCCCAAATTGAAATTCTTTTTTCTGGCTGTAGCAAACAAACAAACACACACACACACACACACACACTCAGTTTAGTATTTCTCTAATGATGAATGATATAATTTTTCTTAAAAAAGGTAAAAACTGCTAATTGCATTGACCTCTCCGAGCTAAATAATAGGACATATATAATCAAGTTGCAGTTTCTATAATCCAACTATGGTACCAGACTCACATCCCAAACATTCTGAGTGTTTTCACAATACATGCTGCATCAAATGAAGTGTGCATCTTTAACACTAAAAATATGCTTGCTTTGACCGTTCTTGCTTCAGGTATATGCTGAAGGACCAGCCCGTCCTACTGGTGGAGCAGCTGCAATTGCCATGCTTATAGGGCCAGATGCACCAATTGCTTTTGAAAGCAAATTCAGAGGCAGCTATATGTCTCATGCCTATGATTTTTACAAGCCAAACCTTGCAAGTGAATACCCAGTAATGCTTTGTCACTTGCTCTCCGTTTCTTTTTCAGATCAAATGATAGAAATTGAATTACTGCTTTTAGGTTATTACCAAGCATTCTTTAGCTTGTGATTAAAGCATTCTTATTATTTTTATAAATTGAGGAACTCCACTACGGTGATGCTGTCCAATCTCAGTTCTAGCGTCATATTCCATTGGTTTGAATTGTGCAAGAGGTGACCCAAAAAAATGGAGAGAGGGAAAATAGTCAAGTGATCATTTCTTGGGAAAGAATTTTCTAAGACTCGAGTCCAGCTCAACCTTTTTTTCTTACAAGTCATTGCCTAATAGTATGGTTTAGAACGGATTTATCTGTTCGCCCCCTTGTGTGTCATATTCAAACTCTGGGTGTTTTACAATCTAAACTTAGGAGCAGTTCCCCACTGTAGGTCTTTTAGACATTTGTTGCAGTGATTAGGGTGATTGCTTTTAAATAGTCCTTCAACTTGCACAAACTCTTGTTTGCCTACTTTTTTCTGCACATAACTATATTACATGAATGACATTGTTTCTTTTATTTCTTTCCTTTTAATGAAGTTGTTGCATTCTCCATAGGTTGTTGATGGAAAGCTCTCCCAGACCTGCTATCTCATGGCACTTGATTCCTGCTACAAGCATTTTTGTGAGAAGTAAGGATATTCTGAAATGAGAAAGCCTAACTTGTATCTTTTGTAGAATTCTGTTTTTCGTTTTGTATGTTTGTATACTTAGTATTCGGCGTACAGATTTGAAAAATTGGAAGGGCGGCCATTTTCCATCTCAGATTCTGATTACTTTGTGTTTCATTCTCCATATAACAAGGTAATGATAGAGCTTCAGCGGAAGTCATGCTTGAATGTGTTTCCGTGTAGTGTACAGTTTCCGTGTGTGTGAGTGTATAGACGCACACACAGAGCAAATAGTTGTTTCTTCATTCTCCACTTGGTGTATTGCAGCTTGTACAGAAAAGTTTTGGTCGATTGTACTTCAATGACTTCCTGAGAAATCCCAGGTGTTCATCTTTTGCTTCAGCCCTATGTTATAAATGTATGAATTTCTAATACAGGATGTCAATTTATATAGATTATCGGTTCTTTGGAATGGGTAATTGCTGCATTAGTTTTTGGAACTTCCTTGCTGTAATAGGCCAATAAACTGCATACACTTGAGATTTCCATATACTTGTTTTTAATTTCCACTCTTGGTAACAGACATTTCTTGAAAGAGAAGAATTGTTTTAACTGAAAAGATTCTTTATTGCATGCAAGATTTTTTTCAATTACATTCAACATCAGACAGCCTGCAGAATACTAATGAAGAGTCAGCAACCTTGATGTTTTTAACTAACGTTTATTACTCTATATATTTTTTCCCTCCAATTCCCTGAATCTAAGAGTATGCTATGTGTACCAGTGTTGTGGATGACGTTTCCAGAAAAACCCTAGGACCCTTCGCTTCTCTATCTGGTGATGAGAGCTATCAGAGCCGTGATCTGGAGAAGGTAGCTACTCTGGGCGAATTCGAATCAAGTTCTTTGACTAACATGATTTCTATTACCAAAATCATGGATTATTTATGGTCTTCGTGAATTTATAGGCAAACCAGCAAGCCTCAAAGAATTTATACGATGAGAAGGTGCAACCCACCACATTAATCCCGAAACAAGTTGGTAACATGTATACTGCATCGCTTTATGCAGCACTTGCATCTCTCCTTCACAATAAATATAGCTCACTGGTAAAGCCGTATACTTCTATCTGTGGCATGTCTTGCTGGGCACCACATATTTTATGTGGCACGATTGATTTAAAATTCCTCATTAAGATTGTTCTCTTCATTTGCAGTCAGGTAAGCGGGTGGTCATGTTCTCATATGGAAGTGGTATAACAGCTACACTATTCTCCTTCCATATTCAAGAAGGTCGGCATCCGTTTAGTTTGTCAAACATTGTGACCGTGATGAATGTTTCTGGCAAGTTGAATCAGAGACTAGAGGTATGTCATTAGCCCCTTCAATCATATAATTCTGATAATAATTTTTATCCTTCCCCTGGCAAATTGGCATCGAAATTTGAAACTAAGCACAGACCAGAACTTGAATGTTTAATGCATTTTCCTGTGTTACACCTGCAATGCAACTTGCCCATTTAACAGTTTGATGATTTAAGATGTACATATTTGATAAACAAAAGGACGGTTAATATTATTTGAATGCTTCACCAACTTGGATCTTTTTTTTACTTTACAAAACGCAGTATTTAGACCGGTAAATATACTGCCTATAGTTGTGAAGTTAGACAAGTTCACTTTAATTTTAAATATAAGACCTCAACCACTTTGCTTCCTAGATTTGTAATTCCCCCATAGTATCTCTATTGATTGCATATGGTTAGGGGGTTTCCATGAATTATAATGCATATGATTAAAAAGGGGTTACAATAACAATAACGACAAGCCTTGTTCCACTAGTAAAATTGGCCACATAAATCGCATGATGCCATTATACTCAATCAAGAACTAAATCTTTGGATAAATTGTTAACCAAAAAGCTCCACCCAATAATCATATTGAGTGTTCTCCTTGATCTTCCTCTACCCGATATCACCGGACTTCAAATTGTTTGATCCACCTTCCCCAGTAGCAATTCTAGTGGCACACATTTTAGAAGAAACTAACACACTTTTGTTACAAATAACTAAACTATTTTCTTTAATCTCCACAAACTAATTGTCTATATTTTAAAGTAAGGACCGGAAGGAGTAACATTTAGGCTGGATGTAGAGTGTATCTTGCGGGGGAAAACGTATTACACATTTCAGAACCCAGGGTGGACCATACTAATGGCATAATGATCACTGAATGACTGGAGTGGTGAAATATTAAAAGCTTCTATAAGTAACTCTCCTGTCTTAATCAGTAATAAATTTCATATGTAGTAAGCAACAGATAGCTGTTTCAAATTTCAACTATAAATTTGTTGGTAGTTAGCGCAATTAATGTGACCTGAAACAAAAAAAAAAAATTTATATGCAGTTTCCTCCAGAAAAGTTCATGGAGACTTTGAAGCTAATGGAGCATCGTTATGGGGCCAAAGATTTTGTGACAAGCAAGGACTCTGTCGACTTGCCTCGTGGCACATATTATCTCACTGAAGTTGATTCCATGTATCGTCGATTCTATGCCAAGAAATCTGATGACACAAATTCACAATTTGCTCCTAATGGTCATTGACATCTTTCCCCTCAAAATAAAATATTAAAGGGGCGTTCTTTTTCCACCAGGCCCAAAATAAATTATAGATTAAAATTCAAAATGATCAGTTTCATATTTATTTTTCTGGTAGAGCTCATATTGTTTGATAGACTAGCCTTTCTGGACTCCGTCAAGCTTCTGTACGGGATAGAAAAAATTGATAAAAAAGTCCTAATTATTGATTGCAGCTTACTTTAGTTCATACTGTTCGAAAGGTTTAGTCATGTTCTAGCGTGACAATAGTAAAAGATTGTTTCTTTTTGAAGACAAATGGAGTTTTTATTTGGAATTACCATAATGATAGTTTTTTATGTTATGACAAGCATGTGTTTGTAAGTAATTCCTTATCAACAAGATCAGCTTTCATTGGCCCGACTTCCACGATCTCATCCTCTCTCCCCCTTTCAGACTTCCACGCCACTTCCCCTTCCTCCCTCCTCCTGATTCTATGCCATTTTTTTTTGGCAAACTTGCCATGATGACAGCTCCCGCCTCCGTCTCTTCTGGTCCCATAGCCACTTCCATGCCTCCGATCACCGTCCCCGTCACCGCAACAACTTCATCAGATAGAGAGAAGAGGAAATGCGTGAGACTGATCAGGAGGAGGCAGGCGTAAGGGAAGAGAGAATATGGTGAGTGCAGAGGAGAAGAGGAGCACCGTGAGAGAGAAGAGGAAATGCATGAGACTCAGAAGGAGGAGGCAGGTGTCAAAGTGGAGGCAACTGTGAGGGGTGGACCCGTTTGAGAACACGATGGAGACATTTTTTTATGTAAGTCAAGATAAATATGTGAAGGATATTATCTCGTTTTACGGAAAAATATTTTTAAATAGGTTTTTAACTTTTTCAAACAGAATGGTAAACAAGCACAATGACTTCTGTCTTGAAGGAGCTTTTTACGCTGAAGTCGTTCCGCAAAAACTAGCGCCAAACACGTCTAAAATCTCTACCGTGCTTTTCGTCCCCCAAAAGCTCCTTGTTCTTCCCACTGCTTAGCCAAATGAAGCCATTATCTATATAAGGACAATTTTATTCAAACACAACTAAAATTATGTATGAAATTATTGGGCTTTTAACAAGATTGTAACAAATACAAACCACATATAAGCATAATACAGAGGAAACAGTACAAATAGCTAAAAACAAATCCGGAGTCCAACCACAAAACAGGGCACCCATGATTCAGACCAGCTATGGCATTGCCACCATGCATGACGATGATAGGACATGGTTACTCCTTTTAACAAGATTGAAAAAACTTGTGAAAAAAAAAACTGAAAGCTTACCAATAAAGCCAGTAAGAAATTATGCCAATTGTGATGGAACAGAACAAAGACTTATGCAAGCAACTAACAAACTGCACAACTAAAACCATAACAATAATGCTTCAAACATAAGTTTGGCATTCCAAAACTATCATTTGCATCTCGAATATCACATTAATTTTCCATATGCAAAAAAATATTGTTACAATTTGATTAGCAGAAGTTTGTTTATTAAAATAAGATTTTTAAACTGAGAATGGCATTTTTGGGAGAACGCAATAAATACTTCTCTATATTTCATAAAGAAAAGCTTGTAAATGAATAGTCTTATATCTAAAGGAATAGAAATCTTCACCTCACTCAAGAAAACTTCAAGATGATGGGCTCAAGAGATATTGAGGCTAAACACGAATCATGGGCTTCATGGATAATAATAGATTATCAATTCCAAAACGTTAAATGATATCAATATTACTACGGGTAGCAATTTAAACTGCCATCTCCGTAAGTTCCTTTATTACAGTTGGGAGCTTAGTATTGTCTTTATTCCTAGATTTAAGAATGAGCTTGCTGACAGCCTTGCGAAAGAGGGCCTTACGAGGTCTTCTTTTTATGACTCTTGTCCTATTCATCTTAGGGCTTTAGTGGCTAAGGATGCTTTGGGATTTATCCCCTCTTTAGGCTAGTTTTATTGTTTTGTTTTAGCCTTTTGGCTTCTTTTGTACCAAAAAAAAATGATATCAATATTTTTACAGCTACGAGTTAATATTTCAATCCAACTGTTTATAATTAGTTTCTTATAATATTTTAAATAAAATTGTTTCGAATAAAAGAATACGTATGTTTAGAAAAATATTAAAATTTTCTTTAACATATCCCTCTAATCATTTTTGTAAGGCAGGTACAAGGGTAATTTTTGCCCCTTTTTTAAGATATTAAATGGGGTATTTATTACATCTTTCTTTGTTTTTTTTGTACGATGTTGATGTTGGTTCATTTTTCCAAAATCACGAGTTCAAATAAGAGGAAATTGGAAACTTATTTCATTTTCAGACAAAATAAATTGTAAGCATTTCATTGATTTTGGTGATAATACAAGCAAGTGTTTTATAAAAAGGATCTAAGGGAGTATTTATCTCTTATTCAACTTCATCATGTTAAAATTCCAATTGGATTAACTCTTCTAACATGAAACCCTTTTTAATATACACAAGATTTAAACTAATAATCTTGTAGTCTTGTACAAAGGAATCAAGTTCTCTTCTACTTTACCCAACCCTTGCTTGGTAATATCAAATTTATTGTAACATTAAATTTCCATTTTTTTAACTTTTTCTTTCTATATTTCTTTCATCTTTTTCTTTGCTTACTCAAGGTCACATGAAACCCTTTTTTTTAAAAAAAAATATATTGAGCTAAGGAGAAAGGAAGATTGTCTTTCAAAGTTGTCTTCACAAGAAGGAGGATGTTATGCATTTTGTTAATTTTGTTGATCAAATTACAGAGAGATGTACATTATCCAAGTTACATATTAATTACAGAGTGGTCTATTACAAACTCATTTATCCTCTTTCTTTCAAAGTTTCTCCTTTAATTACTTTCTAATCACGCAGCCTCAAAATATATTAAGAACAAAATATAACTCCAAAGTAATGCACATTCACTTTTTTTTTTGGGTACATATAACTTGTACTCAATCTGCCATCGCCAACCCTACAAAACCCAACTAAATTGATAACTATAGGCGAACAGATCGAACTATGCGTACTTCAAAGTTAATATAGAAGTACACGTGACTGATATAGTACAAATTCCCCTTAATATGGTAAATAAAAAATTATATAATCTTTTTGTTTAAAAAAAGCCTTGACTGTCACTTTCAGATACAGGTAGGAGGATAGACTACTTGGTCTTAAAGCGCACAACAAAAGCAGAAGGGTCAAAGTTTTGTTATGCTTCTAACTTTGCTATATAACTTAAGAATAACTTTTGAGTGACTTTAAAGGATCACGATGATTCTTTGGTAAACATGCATTGTCAGTAGATTCACTTCTATATATACAGCTCTTGTTTCCATGGAATCCTCACAACCTAGCTCATTTCCCAGTTCTTGTGTCTTCTTCTTCCTCCTCGAAAATGGCTCCTTTGAAAAGCTTGTTCTGTTCAACGATTTTGGCTTTCTTAGCATTAGCTTCATTATCAAAAGCAGATCTTGATGCCCACTATTATGACCATTCATGTCCCCAGTTGGAAAAAATCATTAAGGACACCGTTCTTAATGCCTCTAAGTACGACCCTAAAGTCCCAGCTCGTATACTCAGGATGTTCTTCCATGACTGTTTCATCAGGGTATGTTTGTGCCCTTTGTTTGTGTGTGTGTGTGTGTGTGCTATACACATCTTTTCTTCTTCTGGTTAATTTATTTGATTATGTTGTTGTTGTGCAGGGTTGTGATGGATCAGTACTATTAGACTCAACTCCGACGAACAAGGCAGAGAAAGATGGCCCTCCGAATATCTCAGTTAGATCATTCTATGTGATCGACCAAGCTAAAGCCAAGCTTGAAAAGGAATGCCCACACATAGTTTCATGTGCTGATATTCTCGCCATTGCAGCAAGAGATGTCGTAGCCCAGGTAATCAACAACTCCACAACCATTTAACTTCTCTTGCGTATTCTCTATAAATTATTGCTTCCCTACTTTCCTAAATATAAAATTTGAAGCCACTTTATTTCCCACGTCTCATTTGTTGCCAAAATATCCTTAATGAATGCATATAGTAAGGGGTATTTCAATCAGCCCCTATATATAATGTAATGCTCTCTAATGCCCTTGGCAGTACTCTAACCCGTTAAATGTGGATTCTGCATAAAATAAGTTATATTTGATATCTTAAGAGTAATAAAATATTAAAATACTACTCATTTTATGTAAAATATAATAATAGAAAGAAACTAGCTAGAACAAAAATATTTTTAGAGTTTGGGCATTACAAAAAGCATAAGAGAGAGGGAGAGAGAGGCACATCAGAAACCCCCAACCCCGGGTTCCTTTAAGGGGGGTAACTAATTCCAATACCAATGATACTTCAAAAAGGTATTTTAAGAAATACGAAGGCGCATCGTTTACAATCTTAGCTTCCTCTCAATAGGACACTCATTTTGTGATTGATTCTTCCTTTTTATTTCTGTATATATTATTACCATACACACAAAAGTAACTTTACTGATGAATTAAATTTTGTTTCAGTCTGGGGGTCCATCATGGGATGTTCTAAAAGGAAGAAAAGATGGAAGAGTATCAAAAGCATCAGACACAAGAAAACTACCAGCTCCAACTTCAAACGTGAGCCAACTCATTCAGAGCTTCGCTTCAAGAGGATTAGACATTAAAGATCTAGTCACTCTCTCAGGTGGTCACACTCTGGGATTCTCTCACTGTTCTTCTTTCGAAGCTCGCCTCAGAAACTTCAGTCTGTTGCATGACATCGACCCCAGCCTGGACTCTGATTTCGCACAAGATCTGAAGAAGACATGCCCACAAAAACACTTCAGGGGCCATAACGCCGGACACTTCATGGACTCAACAGCTTCAGTGTTCGATAATGACTATTACAAGAGGTTGCTTAATGGGAGAGGACTGTTCATATCAGATCAGGCCATTGTTGGGGATTACAGAACCAGATGGATTGTTGAAGCGTTTTCTAAGGATCAGAACTTGTTCTTCAACCAGTTTGTTGCTTCTATGTTGAAGCTTGGCAATGTGGGTGTGTCTCAGCATGGAGAAGTCAGACGTGATTGCAGGGTTGTAAATCATTGAGAGAGACAAGCCGGAGACTGAGACTAATTAATATTATTGCCCAAATTTTCTTTTATTTTTTTCCCACTGTTCCTGTGGTTTTTACAAGGTTGTGGCGATATAATGTTGTCATCACTCAAGCTTAAATAAAAATATAAATGTCGTGTAATGAAAAATGTTGTCGTTTTCTTTAAATAAATTGTCTTGCACTTGAAGATTCTTCCCGAGTCTCCCAGTCTTTTTTACTAGTTTCCTTTTATTTTCTTCAAGCTGGGAGGATTTCAATTACCCCTTAATCTATTTCTTTTTTTGGCCAGAAAAAACAACGATTCATTAAAGCGAGACAGTACAGAGACAACACCAACAGATACGAGAGGAAAAGGATAACAGCACAACCCACAAACAAATACTCACAAACCAACAAGAAAACAGAAAAGACCCACCAACATGCACTGATACACACACAGACTAACCATACTCAACCTCCGACCCCAGCAACACTACCCAGGATCAACAACCACGGAACAAGCATCCAACTCCAGCAGCCTTCTCAATGCAGCACGTGGCCGGAAAACCCAGTGAGACGGGCACATTCCACCAAGTGAAGCCTTAGCAACCCAATCCGTTACTCAGTCAGGCGTGCACATACCCCTTATTCTATTTACAATTTACTTCTAATACGCTTCACTGGAATTAGTAGTGGGAATGCGGGCCAACTCGCGGTTGCAGGCTGATCCGTGCAGGTTGGCGGGCTGGGCGGGCCAGCCCGCCAGGTGGCGGGTTGGGATTTCCCAACCCGCAGCCCGCCATGGCGGGTTGGCGGGCCAACCTTTTATTTTTTTACAAAAAATAAAAAATAAATTCTTTTTCCTTTTTTTACCCAATTTTTTCTATAAGATTGCATATTTATGATATTCTCTTTCAAATTCTATGAATAAGTGTTCAATAATTTCCTAAAAATAGAGTTTAATATTAGATTATATTTTGTATTTCTATGTTATATAAATTAATTTACACTATATATTTAACATTTTTTCGTTGAGGAAAACTACCTTCTGATGATAATTGCCACAGTTTTTTTTGCCTTTAACATAATGTTTTGAAGCTCCCCCCTCCCCAAAAAAAAAAGAAAGAAAGAAAACACAAAACACACCCTTAATGAAGACAATCAAAGTTTTCATATTAACTGAGAAGCATTCAACAATAACTTATTTCTCTATCAAATCAATTTGTCTACACAAAATGATCTATACACGTTGATAAAAACGAATATGATCTATACACGTAACAACTATACATGCAAAGAACATTTATTCTAATGGCATCCGGTAAGTTTCATATTTATAAAGAATTTCATTTGTTCGTAGTATCATTTCCTATTTTCAAAGAAAGAGAAATAAAGAATATTTGAAATAAGATTTCTTTAACTTATTTTAGTTGTTGGTCTTTCTGGAACCTTACCACGCTAAAAGAAAATGCAAGCCAAGACCAAAAAAGCAAATCTTGTACTCCACCATCTTCTTATCATCGTCAACATAACATCTCACCTAAACTGAACCTGATATGTGCAATCTTCAATAGAACTGTAGTTACAATATTAACACACAAATATTAGTAACTAACTTAACTACATTGTACTTTTTTCTGGTGGACGTTCATATCATATAGTTTTGTTTGTTGGCGGCTCAGCACTTGTGGTCTCCAAACTAACATTTTACAATTCCCCCACTTTTTCTCATCATTGGGTGGCTTCAAAGTATAACGGTCTTGCCTTAAGCATTACTTGTTAGCGAACTATTTGGCTCACTTCTACACGCACACTAGACTGTTCTCAAGTTTCTCATTGTATCTTCATCAGTAATTTTGATGTGTATTATATATAATTAACCGGTTTCTAACTCTTAACAGATTAATTATGGCTCCAAAAGACGACGTCGTTCCGATCTGCACAATCCTTTTGTTGGCATTGCTTTCAGTTCCATCATTGTCCAAAGCTGAGTTTTGTTCTAATTACTATGACCAAGCATGTCCTGGGTTGGAGAAAATCGCATCGGAAACCGTCCTGAATGCTTCAAAATATGACCCGAAAGTGCCTGCTCGTATACTGAGGATGTTCTTTCATGACTGTTTCATTAGCGTATTATATTATACATATAACTCTATTTATTTATTGTGGGACTTTGTTTCTATATCAATTTAGGTTATTTGTCTTCATATTAATTATTATTCACACTTGAACCCAATTTATATGTTTGTGTGTAGGGTCGTGATGCATCTATACTGGACTCAACTCCAACAAACATAGCAGAGAAAGACGGCCCTCCAAATGCTTCTGTTAGATCATTCTATGTGATCGACCAAGCTTGAAAAGGCAAGTCCACGTACTGTTTCATGTGCTAATATTCTCGCCATTGCAGCAAGAGATGTGGTAGGCCAGATCAACAATTCATACTCATCACCTACCTCTCACTCTCTCTCTCTCTCTCTCTCTCATGTTACGAGTCATCAGTTGGTTTATAAGTTAAGATGCACTGTTATGAGTCTTATATTAGGGAGCTACACACGGTTCAAAGCTCTCCCACCTAACATATTTTTTTTTGGATATGTACTCTCCATTTGGACTTGTGATCATAATAAAGGTGTTTTCATCAAGAAGCTGATATTCATAGAGAGGGATATCTAAGGAGAATTCATCAAGAGAATGATATTCATGGAGAGGGTTATCTAGAGAATGATGACAAGCAACAAACCAAGTAAAATATCGTGGTTTAGAGTAACTAGGGACAGTAGCTGTCAAATGAGGGTGATTTGTTGAGTCCCACATCTTCACAATAATTTCAACTTTCAAGAGGCTCCCCCCGTGTGCTAAGCTTTTAGGATTGGACTCTACCTTTAGATCTATGATACGACATGGAACTTCATTATGTATTTATATTATATAGATGATGCCAAAGTAATAATACTCTTGATGATTTCTTTGATGGTCTCTGGAGGTCCATCATGGGATGTTCTAAAAGGAAGAAAAGATGGAAGAGTGTCAACAGCATCTGATACAAGAAACCTACCAGCTCCAGCTTCAAATGTGAGCCAACTCATTCAGAGCTTCGCTTCAAGAGGACTAGACGTCAAAGATTTAGTGACTCTATCAGGTGGTCACACTCTGGGATTCTGTCACTGTTCTTCATTCGAAGCTCGCCTTCACAATTTCAATCTGTCGCATGAAGTTGATCCGAGTCTGGACTCTGATTTCGCACATGATCTGAAGAAGAAATGCCCATCAGCAACATTAAGGGACCAAAATGCAGGACAGTTCTTGGACCCAACGGCTTCGGTATTTGATAACTTGCTGGGAAAGGTGTGCTCCTATCAGATCAATCACTTGTCGGTGATTACAGGACCAGTTGGTTTGTTGAAGCATTCGCTAAAGATCAGAACTTGTTCTTCAACCAGTTTACTGTTTCAATGTTGAAGCTTGGAAATGTGGGTGTCTCTACAGATGGAGAAGTGAGATTTGATTGCTGAGTTGTGAATTAAGATTTGACCGAAAAAAAAAACTGCATATCTTTGTGGTTTACAATGGTGTGACAGGTATAACGATGCTGGTGTTACCCATGTTTCTATCAATGTTATTTGCTTGCCTAAGAGGCATGAATTCAAAAATTTTCAAAAATTTCAAGTTTTTGGTCGTTTGCATGTCTCTAAGATAAATAAAGTAGTCCCCTTTTATTCATGCTTTCCTGCATTCTCTTTCTAGCAATGAACAGATACATATACATATATAGTATAATGAGACTTCTTGGAGCAAAAAAAGAGAAAAAAATGAGACTTCTGATATAAGTACCATATCCCAAAGCCTAAAACTATTTAAAACCACAACTGCAAAGTGGTCTGCCAATTTGTAGTAACAAACAGGAATGGGAGACAAAATTGTCAACCCTAAGAAGTGTTCACATGTTTCATTATATATATATATCACATAATACATTCTAATTGAAAGGAATAGTTGAAAAGCCCCCCTGCAATAATTATGAACTATTGAGGGCCTCAAGCTATGCTGGAACAAAGGATATAGAGCAGCGTAATTGTAATGTGACTTCGCCAAAGCAATAAGTATGATTACAAGAGTCAGCAATGAACATCGCCCACACAATGATATCATAGATGAAGCTAAAAGAAAAATACATCGCAGAAATTGGCAGACATACAAGTTTATGCACAGAGAAGCAAACCAATGTCGTGTGTGTTTGGGAGCTCCGTTGGGAGAAAGGAGTTCCGTTGGAAGAAAGGAGTTTACAGATTTCAAGATAGTTTTGCGGATTTCAAGATGGTTGTTATAGATTTCGAGATGGTTTTTACGAATTTTGAGATGGTTTTGTCTCAGCTTACGTGCTTCGTTTTGGTAACAGGATTCCCAAACAAGCACATCCAAATTTACTAGCAAGAATATTTCACGACATCGACATTGATTTTTGTTCCTATAATCAACTCCCACCTTGCTGTACAAAGGTGGGGGATGATGATGGAAGAGATAGTATTTTGAATGAACCCATGCAGTTTCCTTCTTTTTTTTTTTTTTTGAATAAATGATCCAGTTTATATTTTTTTTTAAAAAAAAAAAATGGACAGTCCATGAATTGCAGCAGTTGTTACAGACGATAGGCACATAATTGATAAGAACTTATTCTCTCCATAACAGATGCATAATGGCATTTATGTGTAATCCAATCATAAGCTGCAGGGTTGGAATTGTTTTATGGTTTTCAACATAAGGAAACATAGCTAGAAAAAAGATATAAGCATATAACCTAACAGAATGCAACAGAGACAATTATAACATCTCTCCCTAAACTATAACCTCCTCCTTCGGCATTGCATAACCTTTCATGTAAGTCACACCAAAATAGAACAATCATGAGAAAGTTAAGGAGGTTGGATGCATCACCAAAGGCAAAATGCATCACATTAAAATTTTGGACATCATAATGCTCCAACCATAATACGAGCTAAAACTAAAACTGCCAAGATTAGTTATTAGTTCTGTTTATCCAACAGTAAAAGATCAAGGCACCAATACTCTACACATAAATGAATTTCTGCATTGCACCAACATTAATAATCATAATAAAAATACACTTAGTTGAGTGACCAGCTAACAAGGATAAATCCTTGAAGGATATAGCGTTGTCTGGCACAAGATACATACCATTTGTCAAGCAAGTACCACATCTGGGCGGAAAACGTATTTGACAATTGACACCCTTTGTGACATTTCTGGCTTCATGCAACAAGCATTTATCTCCGTGAAGGTACAGGAGAGCCACCCCTCCAGTAGGAGTTACCTGTACAGTCAATTTTGTATTAAAACTCAACTCATGCAGCATATTCCAGAATATGCAGGAATTAAACTCCAGAGCTTATTTTGAAGTGGAAAGGAAATATATGTATCCATATTTCAATTAAAAAAAATTGACAGATCTACCCCGGCCACAACGATCTACCTCAGCCACAACACTATATCTTGAACCATAGAAGACGGTTTCTCCTCCTACCAAAGGATCAACAGACAAATCCCCTGCGTTTTTTGTCGCATTTCTGGGACTTGATATAAGGCCACCACTCAAATACACAAGCAACGTGTAATAAGTGCGCTTTCCCTCTCCAAGATCAACACTTTCATCAATATGACGTCCAAACCGTTGACCAACCTTGTATCTAAAATGCAGAAGTTCATGATCATTAGTGGTGGTAATGCATCTCATTTACCTTCACACCAAACTCATGGAGATAATGTTTGGTATTTGTCAAGGAGACTAATAAAATGAGAATCATGTGTTCTGAAAAATCTTTTAGCCTCCACTAGTTGTTTTTTTTTTTTGGGGGGGGGGGGGGATCCATTGGGTCAAGAACTAGAGGGAAAAAAATACCAACCTATAGAATCTAACATTTGGATTCAGACCAACAGCTACCTTCCCTCGTATTCTTATATCAGAAAATATTTTGCTGAGTCCAGACTCCCAATTGTATCTGCGAGTGCATGATCATGAACAGAAATTCTATCATTATCCCTGTAAGCTTCCCCTTTAGTTGGACCCTTGATGAGAAAAACCAATTGCTTCTGCAACTTTAATTAATGCCTTTGATTCAGCAGATGAGAAAAAAACTCTGAACCTGAAATCCTGAATAGAGATTAAAGCAAAACTTTATAGAAAGATTTTAACAGATGTATGCGTGGAAAATGAGCAAGTGTTTTTCTAAGCCTTTTATTTGTTTCAGAACGCTGAAAATTTGCCTCTAATTTTAATTATGTGGATAAATTTGGATAGCAATGTAAAAAAAAAAAAGGTAAGATAGGACAACCAATAATAAAACATAGTAACCTCTTGGCCCAATCTTCAACTCAACATCATCAGTTTATGTACCAATTACAGGGTTGATATTCTTCCTTACAACATGAATTGCAGCCATATTTGTTGTTGCATTATAACATGGACTGGAGATTCTCCCTCAGCCATCCTGTAATCCATCCTGATCCTAGCCATGAAGGGCAAAGACAACCCTATGTAAAGGCTTTTTCCATTTCCAGCTCTATAGAACCCGGAGAAAAAATCTAACGAAATTTAAAGTTGTCCACGGCCTATATTTACATTCCACGCAGCAAACAACATAGGGAAAACATACGCGCAACGAGTAAATCCCCCCCCCCAAAAAAAAAAATTTTACTGCTGCTACACAATGCTTCGATATGATCTCATTTTTAATCATCAGGGTTGAAATCCCAATTAAGCATTTGCTCTTCTTCTGGTCCCCATTCAATTTTCGAGAATTCAATCATTAAAGCTAGTTATAGTAAGTTTGCTCTTCTTCTGGTCCCCATTCTCATATGAATTTTCGAGAATTCAATCACTAAAGCTAGCTATAGTAAGTTTGCTCTCAATCAACTGGAAAGGGGAGATAGGCACCTACGTGATAAAGAATTGGATGGAACGCAGCTCACGCATCTCGTTATTATCTTATGAGACCCAATCAGACTGTACACAGTAAAGATCAAGCTGAGATGTCCAACACAGAAAAGCCCGCAAATGCAGAAGATTTTTGAGGATTTAGGTTAAATTCCTTACCGTGAACAGATCACTATCTTTGAGCCGAGTAATCTGGAGATTCTTTTTCGGTTTGACGACAGGCCATTTTGGTGCTCTGCTTTGTTCGAATCTATCTCCTTCCCGTCCCCCATTTTTCTCTTCTTTGTTAGCATTTCAGCGTGCTCGCAATTCGTTTATACAGTAACCATCAAATATTATACAAAGTAAAGGGGACAAACAGCAGTGAAAATTTTAGACATTGGTATTGATCACACCAAAATTATCCAGACATTTTGGATGCGAAAGTTTTTAAAATTTCATCTTAACGTGCAGGAGTTGTGTAGTGGAAAAAAGACATTGAATAGAGTACTCATCTTCGTTCCATAATAACCAAATGCCCCCACGTACGTTTCTAGTTGGTTCCAATCTAATCCAATTATTAAAACCAAGATTTTGAACAATTCAATCAGCTTTTGAACCACTGACTCTTGTTTCAATTAAAATGAGCATGTAAACATTCTTTCCCTTCAACAAATCATGGAATCGACCAAGAAATAATTTCAATGCAGCCCTTTAGCAATTCCAAGGAATAATATTCATATTCATAAATGTTAAAAGCAAGCAAAAAGAAAAGAAAAAACCCCAATTACAGCTGCAAAAAGTAGCTATCTCCACCATCACCTCATCTTCAAGAATTTCATCACGAACCGCTTGTGTTTCGTACAAACAATCATTCATTTCATGTGCTCCTTTGGGAAACTCCACCATTTGTTCTTCCAACTCCTAATGAAATGAGGAGCTCCTTGATGCAACGTTATTAGCCTCTTCTCCTGTTCTTGTACGTGTAATGTTCGGAGGATGAGTTATGTCAGTGGGTCTTGGTGATAGTTAAATCCGTAATAGGCCTTTTTGTTCTTCCAGATCATACTCAACAAAAACTTCTTCCTCCTTCTCAGTGAGCTTTGACTTGTATGTTCTTCCTATTAGAGTATTGGTAGTATTGTCCGTTAGTCCATACAGCTGTCACATGTTATTTCTGGATTTGTTAGTCTGTTATTTCAGCATGCTGTCAAGTTGTTATTCCTTTTAAAAGTTTGTTATGAGTCAGCAAAGATAGCCAGCGTGGGTCATGCATGCATGTGTGCCGCGATGACTATTAATTGTATCGTTCTTCTCAGAAGTTGAACTAATGCAGAATCATTACTTCACTCTGATTACTCTGCTCATTTCACTCTGATTATCTGGCTCTCTAGCATGGTATCAGAGCCACACTGACTCTACTATCGCTAGTGCTGGAACAACGAAATACCATTGACATACTTGTGAGGAGGTCTCCACTCAAGATCGATCACTTCACTCAACCATGTCATGCTCAACTGGCTCTAACGGGTCCAACAACGCTTCTACTATCTCTCTCACATCGCCATGGCAGCAAGCAGAAGTTTCTCCAATAAGAAGATCACTATCAAGCTGGATGATGCGAACTTTTTACTATGGAAGCAACAAGTGTTTTTTATGGTCAAGCAACACAGATTACATAGGTTCCTTGATGGCACTGCTGAAAAACCGGCTGAGCGTATTCGTGACGAGCATAACAGAGACATTATCAACCCTGACTTTGAAGAATTCGAAGCAGTTGACTCAGCTCTTGCGTCCTGGCTGCTTGCCTCAGTTGGACCTAATATATTACCAGAGCTTGTTCGTCTGGAGTCTGCTGCACAGATTTGGTCCAAACTGATCCGTCTCTACTCAAGCAAGTCAGATGCCAAAATTCTCTCGTATCGTAATCAGCTGACTAATTAACGCAAAGGAGATCTTACCATGAGAGATTACTTAGCCAATCTCAAGAATATCTGTGATCACCTGGCTATGCTTGGAGAACGAGTAGATGAAGCTACACAGATTTCTCACATCCTCAACGGTCTCACGATAGAATATGAATCTGTCATTGTTGTCATTAATGCTGCGCGTCCCAAATTTGATCTAGAGACTATGTCTACTATGATGATTGACTCAAAAACACGTCAGAGAGGTTTTCTTGCGAATGGTACCAACAATCAGATTAACCATGTTGCTTACGATGAAGTTGATTACATGCCTGCTGCCTACTTTGCACAGGGACAAGATAATCGTATGCCTTGGTTACCTTCTCTTAATAACCGTGGCTCGTTTAGTGGAGGCCGTGGTCGTGGCCGCTTCTTTAGCTCCCGTCCACAGTGTTAGATATGCCAACGACTTGGGCATATGGCAGACCGGTGCTACTACAGGTATGATAATTCCTATCCATCCTTTAGACCAAAGGCTCAGGCTCATGTTACCACTAATGGCTCTGGAGAACATTTTCCAATCTATGATCATCATGCTTACTCTCCAATGTTGCCTGGCCATTACTACCCAGCATACACAACTTTTGCTCTCTTATATACCGGTACTCATTCTACTCCATCTGTGAGTGTTACTAACTCATCCAGCAACGCTGGCGTACCTACGGGGAGCTCTTCCTCTGTGATGAACACTGTGAGTCAATCAATTGATGCCGCTCCTACATCAGTGCCTGGTGACAACACACTCACTCCTGCTACTCAGGCGTTTGTCGCATCCTCAGCTGCAATTCTGGACGATGCGTGGTATCCTGACTCGGGTGCAACAGAACACATTACTCATAGTTCAGCTCATTTGCTGTCAAATACACTGCAGCAAGGATCAGGAACGATTCAAGTTGGCACAGGTGAGCTCTCTCCAGTTACTCATACTGGTCATGTTCAATTATGTTCCCCGAACTCCAACTTTCTTTTGAGCAAAGTGCTATGTGTCCCATGAATGACAAAAAATCTTTTTTCCATAGCAAAATTCACCAAGGAAAATGATGTATCTGTTGAATTTTTCCTGACCATTGTGTTATTAAGTATCTGGTCAATCAGCTCCCACTAATGCATGGCATTGAATCGAATGGAATGTACCCACTGATTGCTGAAGCCTTCAGCTCTCCATCGCAAGTAGGGGTGGGACAAGGCCAAGCTGCCTATCAGGGGCCTGTGGCCTGGCCTGTAAAAGGCCTGAACAGGCCAGGCTTTTACAGGACTAAGCACAGGCCCAGGCTGCCTGGAAAGCCTGTTTTCAAAACAGGCCCAGGCCCAGGCCGCCTGATAGGCCTTTTTGGCCTGTCAGGCGGCCTTTTTTTTATTTTTGTATTATTGCTTCTGTGTGATCTGTTGCCATGTGGGCTTAGTTGAATTGATAGGCCCTTTTTTTGTCTTCCAGCGAGCTTTTGTTTTTCAGCCCAGATCCTTTATTGCTTCCTGTCTAGGTCAGTGCTCTGCTCATTACTCCACAGTTCACATCCAGGTTCAAATGGGGTTCACAGCTTCACATCTTCCAGGTTCCATCCAGGTTCAAATGGGGTTCACAACTTCACATCTTCCAGGTTCCAATGCCTCTGCTTCACTCATCTTTTCTACCGATTGGCATCTCTGTGCGCTGTCTTTTATGGAAGGATCTCATTCATCCTCCTTTCAAGCCTCGCCTCCCTTTTGTCTCTCCAAGGATCTCGCTCATCCTCCAATTTCGTTCTCTCCATTTCATTGACACTCTCGTAGGTATACATCGCTTAATCACTTTCATTTTAAACCCCCATTTTCCCATATCTGCGATCTAACTCGCACCCCCATTTCATATATGTTTTTGTATGATTGTTCAAGGTTCAATTTTTGCTCTTGCTCTAGTTGTTTAAGTGCTAGATATTGCTTTACTTGTCTTTTTTTTTTAATCTTTTAGATCCCTCATTTCTGCCTCCATTTGGTTCATGAATTTTTTTTCTGCTTATGGGGATTTTCTTTTCATGTTTGAATCTGCAGGTTTTGGATCTTTCAATTTTAGAACATCATTTTCAATTTTATAAAATTGCAATTGGAGGTATTTTAAAGTTTAATTGGAGGTTTGGCTTAATTATTGCTTGCTGCTCCTGCTTCAATTGAAATGGCAGGGTAACAAAGTTAAAGAAAATGGAACTTGTGCTATTAATTTTAATTTATATGCATGATAGGTGTTTGATAAAATGCTTGAGAGGAGGACTAAAACTAAAATTAATGGCACATTACATATTTAGAAACAGTGATAACTTCCAGTACTTCTCATTTTGAACCTTTCTCCTTTGATCCTTTATAGAAGATTTTGTGGATTTTGGGTGCATATAAATGAATCTGCTATTTCATTTTGGGCCCATGAAATCAAGAGAACAAGTGGGAGCAAGGGTTGATCATATAATTGCATGTGTTTGATTTGCTATGATCTATGATTGTTGAGTCAAAGGCTTACTGTTTCAGTTGTGTGGCCTCCACAATTCCATTTTGTTGCTTATCTGGAATCTGTATGAAAAATTGGTACCTACAATATTCTGCAGATATCTTTTCTAGCGACATTGGCTTGCCTAACACATTAGTCACAAGAATTGGAGTGCTGATTCATACCATTAATGTTTTGCTTATGTTAACTTTGTATTACCATGTGTTTGCTTTGACAATGCTTATCCCTGGAGTTTATGATGAATATCCATGAGGAGAGTCAGATGCTTATTTCAACTTAGGCTGATATCCCATGCTTCACATCATACTGCAATCAGAAAATGGTTCAGAGGGAAGAATTGAAAGACCAGGGCCAGGAGCAGAGGCTTCTTTGATGAAAACAACAAAAGAAAGAAAAAAAAACCTTGGTCCACAATCGTATGTTTTGCAAATTTTGTGGGTATTAGGTTTCTATTCACAGTCATTGTTCCTGGACATGGAATTTTAGATGGATCATTGGCAATGTGCAATTTGTTTGGGATGTAACTGAGCTAGCAATAAAATGGACAACACATCCGATTTTGGTCACACAATTCGATCCTTGGCTTGTATTAGTTTAACAGGCCTGTATACAAGCCACATGCCAGGTCAGGCCTAAAACAGGCCCAGGCTCAGGCCACAAAATTGGCCTGTATACAGGCCACACAGGCCAGACCAGATTCCCCCCAAAGAGGCCAGGCCTGTTTGGGGTGGAGCCTGGCTGGCCTGACCTGTTTCCACCCCTAATCGCAGGCCACTGTCTGCTCAGTCAGGAGGCCTTCACTGACATTATGGCATCAACGGCTTGGACATGCATCTATGGAAATAGTTAAAAAGATTCTACATCGTAATTTGATAGACCACTCAGCAGATGATTCCCATTCTCCCTGTTCGGCTTGTCAGTTAGGGAAGTCTCATAAACTGCCTTTTTCTTCTTCTATTACAATGTATTCCAGTCCACTTGAACTCATAATAATGGACTTGTGGGGACTTGCTCCCTTTATATCCAATGGATTTGCATATTACATTGCCTTCACTGATGCCTACAGTAGGTTCACTTGGATTTATTTCCTCCAAAAAAATTTGATGCATTTACCATGTTTAAGGAGTTTAAGATGATGATTGAAAACAAGCTTAGTCTCAGGATTAAACAAATTCAGTCAGATAATGGTGCTGAGTTTCTATCCTTCAAACCTTTCCTTAAAACCTGTGGGATTGAACACCGTCTATCATGTCCATAACTTCCCAACAAAATGGCTTGGTGGAGAGACGTCATCGCTTAATAGTTGAATCTGGTCTTACAATATTAGCTCATTCATCCTTATCATTGTTTTATTGGCCTGATGCATTTGCTACTGCTGTATTTCTACTCAATAGACTGCCATGTAAAGCTATTCGAGATGCTACTCCATTTGAACAACTGTACGGTTCAAAACCAAATTATTCTATCTTAAAGGTTTTTGGCTGCGAATGCTTCCCACACATCAGACCTTTTCTCTCTCAGAACCTCAATTTTCGATCTGTATCTTGCATTTTTCTGGGGTACAGCTCTCAATATCGGGGTTATAGATGCCTTGATCCACAATCTGGAAAAATCTATATATCTCGTCATGTTAAATTCAACGAGAATTTTTTTCCTTGGAATCAACAGTTTAGTGTGAAGCAGCATGTAAGCACCACGTCAACGAGTGACATTCTATCGTCCTTCAGTCAGCTTGTTCCAAGCATGCAGCCCTCGTCATCTAGCAATCCTCAAATCGTTCCTAGTGTGCAGCCCTTGCCATCAGGCAATCCTGTTGAGGTCAGTTCGCCTTCCCCTTCAGCCCACCATGAGGTGCTAACACCAGATGCACCTGCTACCTCAGGACCATGCAATATGCATCCTATGATTACAAGAAGCAAGTCCGGGATTTTTAAACCTAAAGTGTTTATGGCACAACATACTTATACGTGCCCTGAGTCTATTGAGGAAGCCATGGGCGACCCTGAGTGGAGGCAGGCCACTATCGATGAATACAATGCATTGCTCAAGTTCGGCACGTGGACAGCAGCTCCCTTACCTACAGGACGAAAAACTATTGGGTGTCGCTGGTTGTGGAAAATAAAGACTCGTGCAGATGGATCACTGGCCAAACGGAAGGCAAGACTTGTAGCCAAAGGTTATTCTCAAGTCGCAGGTGTTGACTATTATGATACGTTTAGTCCTGTCATGAAAGCAACTACCATACGTATCTTCCTCACACTCGCTGTCACTTTCAACTGGAGAGTGCATTAGTTAGACTTCAACAATGCCTTCTTAAATGGGGATCTCACAGAGGAAGTCTATATGGATGCCCCACCTGGTTTTTCACAGGGAACAGATGATTCCACTGGACAGCCACTGGTGTGTAAGCTCAGCAAAGCCATATACGGTCTCAAACAAGCACCAAGGGCTTGGTTTCTCAAGCTCAACATGTCACTACAATAGCTTGGTTTTACTGAGTCCAAAGCTGACCCCTGCCTGTTTATTAAGAAAACTGATGATGCCATTATATATCTACTTCTCTATGTTGATGATATTATAGTTGTGGGATCCAATGAAGCTGTGGTGACTCAAACTGTTGCTGAAATGCATAATCTATTCACCCTCAATGTCTTAGGTGACTTGTCTTACTTCTTGGGCATTGAGTTCTATTGCAGCCCTGCTGGTATTTTCATGTCACAAAAGAAGTACATACTTGAACTACTGATGGAGACTAAGTTTTTGGCTGCACGATCATTTGACACACCCATGGCGGTCAATACGCAGCTCTCCTCCACAGCAGGAGCCCCTTTCTTTAACTAGAAACTCTATCGCAGCATTCTTGGGAAGCTACAATACTTATGCCATACAAGACCAGAGATTGCTTTTGATGTTAATCGCCTCAGTCAATATCTTCATGACCCCCGTGAACCACACTAGGTATCTGTCAAACGCATTCTCCGCTACTTAGTGGGCACTACGGATTTTGGTCTGCTCATTAGGCCTCAGACTCGTCTACTTGTTCATTCCTTTGCTGATGCAGACTGGGCCACTAATAAAGAAGATAGGCGATCTGTTAGTGGCTATTGTATGTATTTTGGAACCAACCCAAATTACCTGGTCCTCTAAGCGGCAAAAGGTGGTCTCTCAGTCCACTACTGAAGCAGAATATAGAAGCATTACTGATGCTTCGTCTGATGTTTTATGGGTCAAGTCTCTACTCAAAGAGATGCATGTGCCGGTCAATGAGGTGCCAGTTGTGTGGTGTGATAACTCGGGTGCTGTAGCTCTTGCAGCCAATCCGGTGCTTCATGGAAAGACCAAACACGTAGAGCTGGATCTGTAGTTTTTGAGAGAGAAGGTAGCCAGTGACACTCTGCATATGGGATATGTTCCTGCTGCTGTTGAGAAGTTGCAGATATCCTTACCAAGCCATTGAGCAAGCTGCTGTTCTACGAGTTTCGTGGCCGACTTAATGTGTTACCTAAGATCACTTGCGCTCCAGGAGATGTCGTCTAATGTCATATTTTTTGTCTCAAACAAAAAGTTGCATGGGGAATATTAGAGTATTGGTAGTATTGTCTGTTAGTCCATACAGCTGTCACGTGTTATTTCTGGATTTGTTAGTCTGTTATTTTAGCATGCTGTCAAGTTGTTATTCCTTTTAAAAGTTTGTTATGAGTCAGCAAAGATAGCCAGCGTGGGTCACGCATGCATGTGTGCCACGATGACTATTAATTGTATCGTTCTTCTCAGAAGTTGAACTAATGCAGAATCATCATTTCACTCTGATTACTCTGCTCATTTCACTCTGATTATCTAGCTCTCTAGCACTTCCTTCATTTGTTCATCTAGCTTGATACTAACTTCCTTCTCTGCGCTTCATCCATCTTCACATCATCTACTTCTGTCCATCTTATCCTAGGTATGGAGGACTATCATCCACTATAACGTCGACATTCATCTTCTTAACGTTTCTGCCCAATAAGTGAACGTGCGAACCTTTAGTCGCCTTAAGTCTGCGTCAAAGATTTTAACCGAATTAATGTAGTATAGCACCAATCCGGGTCGTATTCACTTTGAGGAGCCGAAAATGAAATTAAATTAAATACGAGTAACCTAAATGGAAAATTAGTTGGAGAAATTTTTATGCGAATTCTATGAATTAAACTAAAATTAAAATAATTTTTTTATATTTTTAAATATGAAAACAATTGAAACAAATGGAGATAAATGAAGCGCGAATAACGATGATGGAAATCAATTCTTCAACTCAACAACGCAGGCAATCATTACTTCAATAGATATGGGAGTTAAGATAATGAATTAAAGAATTATAATTAAGCTTTAATCCAACAACCGAGCCACCTCGAATTGCCACAAAATATTTTCCAAACTTTCAATTTACTAACTGCCACCAGAATAGTAAAGAGGAATTAAGGATAATAAAACCACTGCTTAATTGTAACTCTTCAATTCAAATAATAGAATTAAAGTTAGCAAAAGATTATTTGATCCAAGATTCTAAGCCACCTTAGAAAATCACAAAATATTAACTCTATACTTGAAATTAAAGCTATAATCAGTCCAATATCAATTGCAAGCAATAATCCAGTCACAATAATTTCCAAAATAAATCATATCAAACAATTGAAATTGTTCCAATAATTAGAGAAACTATCCTAAGACCTAGGAATTGTTAAAAAATTATTGAACAGAAAATTAAAGTAACTAAAAACTCCCCTTTGAAGACTCACGTTCATGCCATTGTTGTTGAATTAGAGAATCATGAAATTAGCCACTGATTGCCATAGGAAATTCCAGCAGTCCAAATGATGTGACCATCATCTTCCAACAATGACAGAAGCTAACGGACGATGGACAAAATAGCGCCTCTGGATCAGCGAGCGAGGTGAACGAAGATGATGGCTTGGTCTGCGAATGAAAATGGTTGGGGAATAGAGTGATGGAAGTGGCGGCTGTTGTATATGTGCTGGAGGTGCGTTGTGGGAGAAGGAATGAATGGGTGTTGGAATTGATGAATTGAGAGCGCCGCCCAAAGGATATGAAAAAATGGATTGTGGCGGTTGAATGTGTGGAATTGGTGGATAAATGGAATAGGTTGAATGAATGGAGAAAAAGAGATTGCTCCAGGTGCTTTTCTTCCTTTCATCTCTTTCCATTTTTAATCCATGGTTGTGTGGTCTGATGGGTCTTGGGGCGTATGGTGAATGGTTTGGAAAAATGAAATAATGGGTCTAGTGATTGGGCTTGATATAGGAGAAATAGAATACCCAATTTCTTCCAAAGAAACCTACAATAAAAATTGATCTTGAGTAGTATTAAATGTCCTAAAATTAATCATTTAGCAAAATGATTAAAAATATAACCATTTTAATGTTGATTAGATTTAATTTCATATAATTGCCATTAATCATATTTAATGCATTTTTCCCCAACATATTTAATGCATTTAAACCAAATAAAAGCTTAACAATATGACTAAAATTCCCTCAAAATGTTACAAATTCACTTGACAAATATGACTAATTCAATAAGTCATCCTTCTCTTTGGTTTCCCCTTCTCCCTCCATTGTGGGAGATCCCTCGTTGGTTGTATTCTCATGGTACACACTCTCTCTAGCTTTCTCACTCATCTCACTCCTCCAAAATTCAAGAAGAATTTCATATCCTTCATGCCATTCACTTCATTAATAACGAGACTGAAAATCACGATATTGTAAATTATGAGTCAACTCTACATCAATTAAACTAAATTAAC